>NW_017547204.1:3512302-3641621 GCF_001854935.1 Bemisia tabaci | reverse complement strand
CCGCCGCCCCCCCCCCTCCCCCCACGGGTACCATTACCGCTCGTCGTTTGTGCTGGAAAAATGACATTAAGCTGGGTCATCACGAGTTGGAGCGCTGTCCGAATGATGATAGCTGGATATACTCGTTGCTTCCCTTGTGAATCATATCCGCCCTAACTCGAAGAAGATTATGGAGGGAGAGGCGACGTGCTCTCGTTTTAAGTATGGCATGTGTATTGAAGGGTGTTGCGTCTTTTTCGATTCGTCAGGATTTTGAGAACAGTTTTGCCCATAAAGGGATTTTCCGATATTCTACTATTATGGGCGACAGAAGCGTTACTCTTGCATTCTCGTGCAATGCAAAAATTTACTCTCCATTGACATACCAACGTACTCGATTAATGATACGTTCAGAGACCCGCACAAGACAAATGATCATTGAAATGTTTAAAAAAAACTCTTTTGCACGTAAAATATTAATTTGCGGACGTGCTCCGCCGGCTCGCAACTCCGGCACCCTCAGGTGACTCTATGATTAAAATTTTGCAAATAATATTCCGCAATATTAATTAGTTAAATGCATTATTAATAGTCGCAAATTAATATTTTAAGTGCAAGTGAGTTTTTTTTAAACATTTTATTGAGCGTACTCGATTGCTTGAACTCGGATCTGCAAGACATTAAGGAGAGTAAGCCGGAGACGCAAAATTCTATTTTCATCCAAATTCGACAAAAATTGCCACGGTGAAAATCTTTTCCTCATGATCTAAAGGTCCTTCCTTTCCCCGTAAATTGTCACGTAGTATGTAAATCAAGAATACACATATCCCGCGAAAAAACCGACTCTATAAACATCTGTGACCATGCACATGAAGAAAGACCTTACTCAGTACAAAAAGTAAAAATTGAGTAAGGAATATCTGAAGTTATGGCGGTTTAAACTTTGCAACTCAAGCTTTTATGTCCCGTTGAGAAGTGAGGTTTTGATTTTTTGATCTGACGTGTGACAGAAACCGCTCCCTCCCCTTCCGAAGACCTCTTTTTAGCCGGGAACTTGAGGAGTTATTGGACTATGTTTAAAACGAAATCTCCTCATGAGAAAAGAATCTGGTATATGTTTTAAGGTGATTCGATGGACGCCATATTTTGTGTCAGAACGGCATGCGATATATCGCATCAATTGGTTCCATTTTTTCACCTATTCGTCATTTTTCTCCAATTTTGAGATCGCAATTCTGTTATCAGGAGACTTAAGCACTCACTTACCAATTTTAACAAAGAAATTCAACGTAATAAAGGCGTGGTTTTTTTAGAGAGAAAATATCGCATTCGAGTGCAGTTTCGATATCAGTATCGAATGCTATGTTTTCTCTCTAAAAAAAACCGCGCCTTTATTACGTTGAATTTCTTTGTTAAAATTGGTAAGTGAGCGCTTTAGTCTCCTGACAACAGAATTGGGATCTCAAAATTTGAGAAAAACAACGAGTAGCTAGAAAAATGGAACCAATTGATGCGATATATCGCATGCCGTTCTGACACAAAATATGGCGTCCATCGAATCACCTTAACTCGAGTTCAAAACAAGTTTTGGCTGTAGGCACAGAAATGTAGAGTACATGTGTGTATGGACATAGACACGTTTTAATTCTTGAAAACGTAAACTCTGCAATTTAATTTCACAGACACCAGCTTCGAGCTCAGGTGAAACATATTATCAAATGCTTGTCTCATTGCGGGGTAGTCATTTCTCTCACTTTTTGGTAAAATTTTCAGGTCTCTAAAAAGGTACTTTGTTGATCCGCTCATGCACACTAATATTTTTGATCCTTATGACAGCCGAATCTAGAGTACCTTTACAGGGAAAGTATGGACAGCTCGAAAATTTGGAGGTTAGGTTTGATCAGGTCATGTAGCTCTTGGGGCCAAAAAGGGTAGCCTGAAAGTTTAATGAAGGTCTTCTAGAAAGATTAGCCGAAAGGGTCGTCCACGGCACCCGGACCGTAGGCAATCGTGACCGGTCACGAGTAGCGCGATGGAAGCTAATTAAAGAGAGAGACGAACATTTACTTTATTGAAATTTTGAAGAATTCATCCGCGGCACTCGGACCGCAGGCAATCGTGTCCGGACACGAGTAACGCGAATGAATTTAGAGACCGAAAGGAATTACTTATTGGCAGAAGGCCGGAATTAGACATGAATTTATTATTAATGAAATTGATAGAGAAAAGAAGGTGATTTTTGAATACATACTCACTTGATTGAATGAAAAGACGAAACTGTTTAAGAAGGAAGGTTACAGCGCATGAAAGACATATGCGGGGCGAATGGACATGCCCATAGACGCTACCATAGAGTGGTAGGTTATGCATAATTGAGATGCAGCACACGGGCCAACCGGTCAAACTAGATTTGAAAAGGAATTACGCGGACGCGTGGATTGAGTTGAGAAAGGTTTTGAAGGAAGGCACCAGTGAGTGTTATAATTTAGGATTAATTGAGAGAAGTAATTGAAGATGAATTTTATATATTGAAACAGACAAAATAATAAATAAAAGAATTGAAATATCTAAAGGAAAGCCGGAGGGGCGAATAAAGAGCCCGCAGCGCGATCGGGCGGGCCGCGACGGAACTAGGCGCGCGGCGCGACGTGAGATGCGGGCGGCTTGCCTAGCTGACGGAATGAAGGCTAAATATTGGTGACGCTAGTGGCGCCAACANAAGTTATTCTTTTATTAAGTGTATTTTGGCTGATTAAAAATTGTAAAAGTACGCATAAAGCTTTGATTTTGCATGGATTTTTTCAGTTTCATAGTATTAATTCTTAAAAACGCTTGTTTACAATGCGTAGTCGGCCCTTTTGATGAATACTTCAAATTTATAGGTTCGCAGTGACTCTTTTCCAGTGATTTTCGTTTTTCGTGCTGTCGTCCTTTTGGGCCCTAAGAACTACATAAATCGAGTTGTCCATAAGTACTCTCCCTAAAAGGTACTCTAGCCGGATCTAATTATAAGTCATGAGTAATTTCCCTTTTTTTGAGAAATTTTGCAACGACCGAGGGTGATAGCGGCGCGGCGTGGCCTACATATGAAGCCGTTGAACCGTTCGAAAACATATTTCCGTCACTTGGGCGTCCTCTGAGACTTGGTCGCTCCCCTGACACAAGGGCATATCTTTATTTCCACATGAGCCCTGAACAACATAAAGCTACACGGAGAACAGGGCTCACGTGAGGATCGAGGTACGCCCCCACGTCAGCGGAGCGACGACTTGTGTGTCTCCGGAATCGGAGCCCTCGCGAGTCCCGTGACGCAGGACGAATCCGCGTAATTTATTCGGAATAAATATGAAAATCAGGAGTTTCCCCTCTCCTATTCCCGCCCGCTACGGCGCGCTAGCCGTAAGTGCCACAGGGACCTAACCCAATTCCGTTTGAAAGTGAAACATGGACTGTGCTCCATACGCGAGCCTCGTTTTTCGTTTTCGGGATCGGACGACTTCGACCAACTCGAAGCGAACGTGTTCTCTTTGCGAGAGAAGCGAGGAAAAATTCACACTTGTTTCAGGGCTATTCTGCCGTGCTAAGAAAGGACTCGTTGCCAAATTTCTATTGATAATTTTTTTTTTTTTTGAGGCAACTTAAGAATATTTTTCCTTGGTATTTTCAGGTACTTAACGTGAAATTGCGAACAAAATCATCTAAAGCTTTGGAAGGAAAATATTCATAAGTTTACCAGGCAATTCGTGTTTTATTCAAGGAAATTTGACAACGCCTGAAGGTTCATACGGCTTTTTTCTTTAGCACGGCAGTGCACTGGTCGGAAATGGTATACACCGCGGTCGCAGTAGGTTCAGCACCTAGAAAATACAAACGAACGGATTGAAGCGCGAACCGTGTTGAACGCGCAACGCGTGAAGTATTCATGCAGTCTTGTAGGCGCTAATATGCGTTCCACGCTGAGGCTGACCGCACTGTGTTTGGCGGGGTTCAACATGTCTTTGATGAAATTTATGAATATTTTTCCTTTAATTTTCATATATTTTGGATTAAATTGCGAGCAAAATAGTTTGAAAAGTGAAAGAAAAATATTTACAATGGAGATGTTGCATGTGTAAGGAATTTCCGACTTGCCTGTTGATTCTTATGTAAAAGTTCACGAGAAACACGATGGTGCCACTGCTTTTCTCTGAAATCAACTCCCAAAGTCAAAAAAAAGCTCTCAAGTTGAGGCCAAAATGGAGAGGATATCCCACGCTATCCTGAGAGTCCACCTCTACATCAAGGCAAACTCCCCATGCAAATATAGGGAGCAAATGCATCGCCCTATCTTTGCATGGAGAGTTCGAGTTCAAATTTTCAGGGACTGAGGCCGAGTGGAGTATTTCTGCAGATACACTCGTCAATTCCTTAAAAAGTTGTCGCCACCACCGGGATTCGAATCCGGGACTTATTGGTTTAGAATTAGACGCGCTGACCGCTTCATCGAATGTGGGTAGTCTGAATCGATGAGTATACCTTTGTTTCACTTATTTAGCCCCATGAGCACCCGTTTCCAGTCTTGGTGACGCGTCACACAGATACGAAATCGGCTGACTTTTGGCGAAGGATAATTCGTTATCCGGTTCACTCACCTCGAGGACGGACGGCGCGGCAGGGCGGTTGGTTCCGCGGTGAGGGATTCAATTTTAAGCGAGCGCGGTTCGTCGCCCGTCCGTTTCCGGGTCGGGCGTAAGTGATAGCCGTTATCTCGGCGCTTGATCGATGGACCAGGGCATCTGTACCATGGCCCGTTCGCGGCTCACAGTGGATCTAGTTAATAGGAGAGCCCGGACAAAATTTGGAAACTTTAAACGCTTATAACTTTGATTATATGTCGCAGGATTGAAATTCTGATTCTTTTGCTAATTTTAGACAAAATAATTATTCTCTTAAGTTGATAACACTAGAAAAAAAAACACACATTGGATCTGGAGTCCAGACTATTAAAAACATCGACAAGAAAAAGTACTCTTGATTCAATAAGAATCTATAGCTTAAATCAAGAACCAAGCATCTTTAATTTAAGCGGATTTTGTTTTGATTCAAGCAAAAATCCGATTGAATCGAGAGTATTTTTTCTTGTCAATGTTTTCAAGAGTCTGGACTCTAGATCCAATGTTTTTTTTTTCCAGTGAAGGAATTTCTGTAAATATTGACATCATACAATTGTAAATAAATTAAAATCTAGTCCTTAAACGAGATTTCATCTCGGGATTTTCAGCATGTCATATTATGACTTTTTAGGCACCGACTTTTTAAAATTCTGAAAGTTAAAATATACGAGGAGCATGTGGAGGGCAAAATACAAGATAAGTTGGTAGTTCTGATGAATTTTTACTTTCCAAACAATGGAAACTTAATAGCTCCTCGTCAAAAACATATAAGTCCTTGTAAATCATCAAAATTTGACTGTCTGCCTAGGCATTTCATGAAATGCCTGATTTGACTATTTGCCTGCGACATATACACAGCTTTGAGGCGCTCAAAGTGCTGCAACCTCGCAATGCTGCCCGCCGCTCTGCAGCTGGTGCGGCGGTGAGCGTCTGAGTTGTCAAAACGCCTTCACTTACGTGCATATGCAACACGGACATCCGCAGAGCTCGAATAGTTGTATCAAGGCGTTATAATGAGATCCATTCAGTGTTCGTTGCAGGCGCCACTAACTGAGGTCACTTCGCTTGTTTTTTACACCTTAATTTAAGGTCAGCGTTGCCTTTATGCCGATGAATTAAACTATTACTAATTTCAATCACAATGTTGTCGATTTTTTGAAAATTGCATTGATTGTGTAGATGCACCGGAAAAAAAACACATTGGATCTAGATTCCAGACTTTTAAAAACATCGACAAGAAAAAGGACTCTTGATTCAACCAGAATTTAGCTTAAATCAAGAACCAAGCCTCTTAATTTGAGCGGATTTTCCTTTTGATTTACGCAAAAATCTGATTGAATCAAGAGTATTTTGTCTTGTCAATGTTTTCAAGAGTCTGGACTCTAGATCCAATGTGATTTTTTTGCAATGTGACTCCATTAATTTTCTCGTGAAATGTTTTTCTGAAAGCACCACTTTTAAATTTAAAATGTGACGAAATAAACATCAAAATTTGCAGTTTCAGTCGAAAATTTACTGTTCGACCGCGCTGATTGACTTAGACCACTGTGCGGCTCTGCAAAGAGATTGGATCCGCGGTAGCGCGTCGCGACGCAGAGTGCGCGGGTCGCGCGTTTACGGACCGGACAAGGGCGACCGCTCATTCCCGATGCTGCTCACACCCCGGCTCGGCCACGGCAAGGTGGTAAATATTCCTTACGCCCTCCGTCCATCACCGGACATCACGGTTGAGAAAGAGGGAGGGGGGTTGCCTAACGCCCACTTGGCCTCTTGTCACCCGCCTGTATTCTAATCATCACACCCCTCGTTGACTCCGCCTGGGTGCCAAATCCGCGGTGAAATGGACAGATGGACAACGTAGGCAATTTTGAGCACCATATTTGGACGTATTTATACTAAATGGAACTAAGTGCAAAAGGAAAGATGAGGTATTAGGGTGCGGCTTATTTTTGTTATGTAGGAAAATCGACGAGGCCCGGGTGGCAATCGATGCTATCTATGGAAATAATAGGCTGCATAAAATTTGAGCCAATTTGAAGCTGCTTCAGCTGATGCTCAAATGGATCAAAACTACGGGCAAAATTGAATTGGTTTAATGGGCGGAAAAACGCCTGATCTGCGATACGATAATACGTTTTTCGGATCTATAATGCGCGTAGTTTTGATCTGTTTGAGCATTAGCTAAAAAAGCTTCAAATTGGTTCTTTTATGCAGCCTATTATTTTCATAGATAGCATCGATTGCCACCCGGACCTCGTCAATTTTCCTACATGACTAAAATAAGCCGCACCTTAATGGGGTATGCTCGTAGTGAGCTGGATAAGAAACAATGTAAAAGTGAATATAGTTCCTATTGAGAAACTGGAAAAGCGGGATTTGACATTAAATTTAAAGGAACTGAGCGCTGACTCGTGAGCCGTGCACATGTGACATGAACCTTGTGGACAGGGCTCAAGAGTTAAAGCCTAGCGAGAACGATAAAAAAGACGGTTTCATTGCCGCTGACGTCACTGGCGCTTTAATATCCTCATTCATTCTTTTAGCCCGAACACTAACGAGCGCACCCCATCTTTCCACTTGCACATAATTTCATATAGCTTGAGGCGTCTATTTCATGTTTTCTCATGAAGTTCGTCAAAACAGTCGTTTCAACAAGCGCTTGTAACTTAGCTGGTGTATCTTGGCCTTCACTGCCGCTCATCATGCCGAAATGACAGCCAATCGGAAACCCTCTTACATGGCTTCGCAGCTTGCACGTGCAACCGATAGGAATATTTTCAAACAGCGATCTGATCCAAGCAAATTGGTAGCTACGTAAATATTAGAGAGCTTTAGCAGGACATAAAGGGTCATAATAGATTTTCTAGGCATCTTCAAAGGCATTAATAATGCCTTTGTTCTTGGCATTAATTAAAAAACTATTACCAGCACTCTAAACGGTCTCCACGTTTAATTATCACGATGAGAAAATACAACCACGTTCCTGCCACGGAGAGGCTTAAAAAATAACCCAGGATGCAATAGGGCTAGCATCTAGATCTACCGGCCGCCTGGCGGCGTATTCTAATGAGCCTGCTATAGCATAGCGCGCTCAATTAACATACAGGGTTATTCAAAAGTCACGCACCACTGGCCATGAGGGGGGTGGCCATTTGATATTAGCGGCTCTGGTGCTTGCACTAGAGCTGCTATTCCGGACGGTCCCAGCTGGGGAGTATCATTGGACCATGTTACATTGGAGAGACCGCGCGTTGGTTGATGGGAATCGGCGCCATTTTCTGCTGTTTAGGGGGGACTGATTTTATTTTAATTGATATCTTTTTCCTGTGAGCAAATGCTATGTTGTGTAGTGTATTTTTAGAATCATGGTGATACTGTCAATAATTCAAAACGGTTCTGTGCTTTAATCTCGCACTGGAAAAAATGTACTTTACGTTTAAAATTTGAAAATTCAAATCTATAAGTTTTCGCGCTTTTTTCGAAGAATGCTGTGGTTGGAGCTTCCTAGTCATACTACTCGACATCAGCTGATAGCAAACAAAGGTTACCAAGGAAACCGTAAACGCGTAACAACTACCGTCGCCAGAGCCGCTTTCCGACGCGAATGCGTTGGAGCTTCCTGCTTGTTTTTGAGTTGCCCCCCGCCACCCTCCCCCGAGGGTTAAAAAACTGGAAAATACCTAAACAATTTTGCCCCTCAATATGAAGAGAAACGTCGTAAACCGCAAATCGATACCACATTTAGAGCTAAAGTTATGGCCAGTGGTGCGTGACTTTTGAATAACCCTGTATGATAGTGGTGACTGAAATGACTGTTGAAACCGAAAATGTTTTGCCATGTGCAACCCTTATTGTCACTGTGCAGTGTGACAACCTCCGTCCTATTTTTAAGCCTATCAATGGGTTGAATTTGATAAATTACTGAAGTAGACTTTGGAATTATGTAATTATAGGCAGCCATTATTGTATCTTTGAGAGTCATTTATAGAATTAAAAGTAACGTCGGGACAAAACTGGCGTCGGCATAAAGTTTCTCGCCAAACTGCACGTGACACAAGTTAGTTGAATTGCGAATCACAGGACCTCTCAGGAGCTATTTTTAGACTCCTTTCTCTAGTCCATCGCTTCAGCGCCAAAAAACTCTAAAGAGTGTCGCGCGACATTGCCAAAGATCTACATCTTTCTACTTTTCTACTTTATTTTTCTACTTTTCTCGCAAACGCGCGTCGAATAAATGTTATTTCCACGAGGCTGGCAACCTCGGAAGGCGTTGAATAAAAGATCAAATCTGATCCATTCTCCAGATGAGTTTAACTTGCATGTAAGTATGCGCATCATCTATTTTTCGGGGTACGCACGCGAAGTGGAAAGTGCTCGGAGGACAGTGTTGTGAAACGATAAGAAATCTCTTATTTTTTTCGGATTGATATTAAAATATTTGACCCTCGGAGTAAATGGCAACAATGCAAAGCTGTTAAGCTTTCCTGCTTTCTTTTCCTGAGATGATCCCCGCCATCATTATTGTAAACTCATCGCCAAAGTCAGCTGTTCTAGAAAGGCGTAACTCAATTTTCTGATGAGCTCTGAAACGCGAGGATGTTCACTCTCAACACGGCTTAACTACAGATTTAGTTATGTCCTTTCGCCTGAAGAGCGGCTTTTGCGTCGGGGAAGTTGCGTGAGGAAGAATAGAGTCAACGTGATTTCTTTTTGTTTGTTTTGTGAAGGATTTTTCCCGCCGGGAAGCAGTGCCTCCATCTTTGAACTTGAGATGGAGGCGTTTTAATTAAGAAGATAGAGCACGCTCTTTTTCGGAACATCTTTGAAATAACGCCCGGCTGAGCAGGTAAGTAAACCTTGATGTGCCCTCTTTATCGGGAGTTTGGAGCATGGATTTTCCTCGCGATGATCTGAGCACATTCACTGATGGCATCATAGGTCATGTATGAAGTGAAATATATTTTTAAACTTTATAAGCATCTTTTCAGTTGCTCCCCTAACTTCCTTCAAAATTTCATTTTTGCAACATTCTTTTTCATTTCTTTTCGCTACTTTCAGAATTGGACAATTTTTATTTTTATTTTATTAAACAGGGTTGCCGTGATTTCAGTTTTAGAGTCCTCAAACAAGGTGGCAGCCCTGTCAATGTATTTGCTCCCTATCTTTGCATGGAGAGTTTGTCTTGATGTAGAGGTGGACTCTCAGGATAGCGTAGGATATCCTCTCCATTTTGGCCTCAACTTGCGGGCTTTTTTTGAGCTTGGGAGTTGATTTCAGAGAAAACCAGTGGCACCATCGTGTTTCTCGTGAACTTTTACATAAGAATCAACAGTCAAATCGCAAATTCCTCTTACATGCAACACCTCCATTCACCATCGCATGAAATTTTCGTGTTTCGGTTGATTTCCCCTAAATACGTCTTTATCAGCCTTGCGGAGCCTGATGCGAGATTCTCGCAGCGAGAAATATGATGCTTCCTGCATTAATCACTCGACAATCCTTTTCCAAATCCGTTCGATTCTTTAGCCCACGCACCAGGGTCAAATCCAGAACAAAGTTGCCAGATTGTGCGATTAAATGAAGATATTTTACATGGGTTTAAAGGGGGGAAGTGCTGAAATTTGAGGACTATCTGGGAACCATGATCCAGAACCAGATCTACGATTCGCAGTATTCATGGCTCTTCATCAAGACTTAACACTATCGCAAGCTTTTGATATAAGCTGCGGTGGTCTTTTCGTGGGAGCTTACATCCGAATCCGACCGCACGAGCCTTTTCGTGGAGGAAGTAATCTTCAGATAGGAAAAAGGAAAAAGGCTAAGCCGCTTGAGTTCTACTCGCCAGAAGAGCAGCGCGGATTCAGAGGGAACCTTTTCCCCGCTGCAACATCTGTCAGGAAAATAACACATCTTCACGAGAGGGATACCATTAAATTTTTGAGAAATCTCAAATGGCTATTCACACTGATTCTCATTGAAAATTGGGCAATAGGAATGGTACCGTCGAGTTAGACATTATGTTGGAGTTTTTTTGCCGACGTGCCAAAAGCTGAAAATCTCAATATAGAGGGAAAAAGCTCATACGAGCAAAATTTTCCTCTTGAAATTTCCTTTTAGAAGCACCCCTTAAAATTTAAAATGTGATGACTTAAACATTAAAATTCGCATTTTTTGTTAAAAATGTCATGTCCGACCTCTCTAAGTGACTATGTCCACTGTGCGGCACTCACGAGTCGTGGGCATGGCAAAAGAGCGTCGAGAGCAAGGGCTCATGAGTTAAAGCAGGGAACGGGCGACCGTTTCGGTGACTTCGCCGCCGCTGACGTCACTGGCGCTTTATAATTCCCATTTATTCTAACGACCCTCAACTAAAGAGCACACTCCTTCTTTTCCTCCGGTCTCTGATGTCCTGTCTCTGGTATTCAAATGGAATGAAATAATACCGTGCCAGAAAATTGGAGAGGAAAAGGCAGATCTGAGAATATTTTCACGAATGCGAGGGTAATTTTATGTAAGTAGTGTCCTTATTCAAATTTTATTTTGATGGAAGTTGTGATGCAAATAGAAAAATAGTTTTTGACTGATAATATGAAAGGACTTACCATCTCGCGTGGACGATATGAATATTTTAACGACCCGAGGGATCGCTAAACTTGCGGTGTGGAGCTCTCCCTGGAAAACGGTTTGCACGAGTTCCTCGTTGTTCATCCTTCCGTCTCGCTTAAACTTTTCGTAAAAAGAACGTCATTGTACCGTCTGCCTAAAACACACAAAAAAGAATAGTACAGTTACAAATTGCAATACGTCTCGCAACGTTTACATTATTCTCTACAGAGGTTTCGTTGCTTTTACTGCATTTCCGGACGCGAATAGGATACACTTGATGACACCCTTGAGGTTTTTTTAAACGAACCTAGTTCAATGAAAACTCAACAAGTAGCATTTTGGAAGAAAATGGGTTGGGGGTGATTTTGCAATGACTCGTCTCACATTTTTTCCCGTCAAAATTCAAATACTGGAACACAAGAATAACGCTTTCACTTATTTTCAAAATTTGACTCAAGTTGGCTGAAGGAAAGGGCTGAATGCTGAACGCGAAGGATGAAGATAAAAGCGGACAGTAAAGTAAAGATAAAAGAGAATGTTGTAACCAAGGCTTCAAAACGCGTTCCTGTTCGAAATTCGTTATGCTAGTAAGTACAAAATGTTATATTTTCTACAGTTAACACACAATTATTTGCCACAGCTGTGCGTATGATTCTGTGTGTGTCATTTTAACCGCTCTTCAAATTTTTTTGACTCATTACAGTCTTAACAAACACCCGAACACACAATAACCACATCAACCATCTACGGCTCTTTTCTCACAAAAGAATTATTAATTATCACACGTCAAGAAAGGCCCAGGTTACTTTTTTTAATTTAAAAAGTAAAAGTATAAAACTGATAACAAGGATTGCGCAGTAGGGCACATGGAGAAAGTCACCCTCGCTCCCAACTTACAATAAAATTTCCTTCCTCTGGCTGGGCTCAATCCGGAGGCACCATTGCAGTGATGCATCGTCAAGTTTAAAAAGGAACATGTTACCGTGTTCAGTCCAAATGAAAATGTTAAATTTCCTTGCTGAATCTGGCAAACAAGTCTATTAGACGTCGTTTTTTCCACTTTTGTGGTTCAGGTGTATTAGGTCCCTTCCCTTAAATGAATAATAAAAAGATATGTCTGCTTCAAAAAGTCGTCACGACAAACACTCAAAAAAGGAGCGACGTGTATGACTTTAAAAAGTCGTCATGGCATCATTTAGAACACGTTACATAATTAGGAATAGGAACAGCCTTTTTATACAGAGGAAGTAGCAAGCAAGGACGAAAGGAGTGAACAAAAATTTGCAGCAAAGCAGTGTACCAGTACTATCAATGAACATAAAAGATCATCTTTGTGACATTTTTATAAAACTACTTTTACAGCGCACGTTTAAGCAGATGCATATTATTGTCAGATATGCCTTTGTATTGCCTTTGTAGTATGAACGAATAATTGAAGATGCTCAGTTATTTTGGAACCTCGCAATACTGCCCGCCGCTCCGCAGCTGGTGCGGCGGTGAGCGTCTAGGAAGTCAAAACGCCTTCACTTACGTGCGTATGCAACGCGGACATCCGCAGAGCTCGAATAGTTGTATCAAGGCGTTATAATGAAATCCAGTCAGTGTTCGTCGCAGGCGCCACTAACTGAGGTCACTTCGCTTGTTTTTTACACCTTCATTTAAGGTCAGCTTTGCCTTTATGCCGACGAAGTAAACTTTTTACTAATTTCAATTACAATGTTGTCGATTTTTCGAAAAATGGATTGATTGTTGAGATGTATTACGTTCCTTATATCAAAAAATATTTTGTATCCTAGCATTATTTGTAGAGCTCCCTTAAACTTACATTCACGAGTTGTCCTTTGTTTCCATTTATTTCCATTTTTCTTGAGGGAAAAAGGAATGTTAGTAAATGTGTTTGTGAAAATTATAGAAAATATCGCTCTTTTTCTCTTGAAATCTAGCTACACTTACTGTGCTAAGAACGACGAGTGCGGCTGGGTCGTTTTTGATAACTTCAGGAAACATGTTCAAGCACGTCACCCAATATTTCTGTTTTTGTGAAAGACAAAAAAAAAAAAAAACGAGGCAAGACCCAAGGCTTTTAAAAAAAATGGCTTCCGTTTACCATGTTGGCACCATATTGGTCACTTTTGGGCAATGCGACTGATGTGGTATCTCGTTGATACCATATTGGCGTCAATTTTTTATTTTTTTTTTTCTATTAAATTAAAAATGTTCAATTTAATAAAAAAAGAAAAGAAAAGAAAAAAAAGAAAACGTCGTCAACTTAGTACCACATTTCGCTCACCAATATAGTCGTTTTCATCAAATATGATGTACGGGATCCAGCGTATCCTGTGAAGAATCTCACGAAACGTAAGCGGGAGACTCGCAGCTTGGGTTTGTTTTGTTAGAGTCTCATTTATTATGAATCACTTTCGCTCCGAAATTCAAGGCTAATTCGTCATTCAACGCTAGCCTTTTATTTGCCTCCACGCTTCGCTCGGCTTTTATTTATTTTTCCGAGAAACGCTCAGCTCGACCGGTATAATCGCGTAATTGCCATGAAAACCTTACGTAAACTCGCTGTTTTGCTGCTCACCGCGCCTGACAAAAGCACACCGCTTTCCCCTCTCAAGCAGACGAGTCCATTTAATTCGTTGAAACTTTGTCTCCAGATTTCATTCACGTATCTCTGAGGTGAATATACTCGAACTTGTTCCCTTTTTTCCTCGTGTGACTTCATCTTAAAGGACTGGTATACTGCCATGCTAATTTCACCCATCTGTGAATTTCGGTGATTTTTGTGGCACGTTTAAGTGCATATGAAAGTACAAGGCATTAAAATATACATTGGTGCATGCAACATGCAGGTAAGTCAACTTGTAGCAACACCAATTTTAACATCATGTTGTGGTTGCAGTGTATTTTTGAGAATTTTACATATAAGTGATGCCCTGAAGATGGCGCGAGTCTCCAAAATGCAGATCGGTGTGTATAATTAGCTAATAAATTTGCATACATTTACGCACACCTCCTTTATAGTGTTAATATTTCTTGGTTGGCGCCTCGCTTAGCCTTTTCTCCTATAAGTACTGCCTTGCCAAGGAAAAACACCGTATGAACTTTCGTACGTTGCCAAATTTTCTTTGATAAAACACGAATTTTAAGAAAAACTTGTGACAATTTTTAATCCAATTTTTTAGAGCAATATATTCTCAATGGAGAATTTGCACGCAATTTTTTATTGCTTCATCTGAAAGTGCTTAAAGATCTGATATCGCAGTATTTTTTGTAATTTTGTTCTGTAATGGGAAATAGTCTAAAAATTGGTTTCAAAGTGAGAAAATGCACCGCCTACTGACGTCATCTGGCGGCATTTCCCATTTACACACATGTATGTTAGCAGATTAGATCATTTTGTCATAACTCCTTCAAAAATTGCTCAATTTATGAACCAAAGGTATCCTCGTGCTCAGTTCATTCAGGAGTTTCCACTTTGAACATAAAATTCATCAAAATTCAGACATTTGCAATTTCTCCATTGGATCTAAACTTTATGAAAATTTCAAATTAAAATATTAACAATTCTACACAAAAATTAGCGTTTTATTGGGAGCAATTCGGCAACGTACAAAGGCTCATGCGGCGTTTTTCCTTAGCACGGCAGTGTAAAGGTACACGTCTCGGAAAAATCTGCATATAATTCGAGAACAGACTGATTCTCACCGGTGCGGTGCGGCGGGCGAGATTGTAAACATGGGATGTCGGGTCGTCGGAGCCCAGCGTGCGCTGCGGTGGCAGCAGAGAGAGGTCTGTTAAACTCGCTTGCTTGGCTCCATGCTAATGCCCGACGCGGCGGTTGACATGAATGTCAGTCAGGTGTAATTTATTTGAGTTAAATCGCCCTGAAGACAGACATTTTTCCTCCTTCCGCGAGAAGCTTCCTAGACCGGAAAACCGGGCCCCGAGACGCCGCCTTGCCAAGTTGAGCCCCGCGTTCAGTCGCGTTTTATATGTGATGCATGTGTCCGTCGCAGGCAAATAGTCAAATCAGGCATTTTGTCAAATGCCTAGGCAAATAGTCAAATATTCTTACTTTCATTGATATTTCGATCATTTACTCTAATTTTAGACAAAATAATTCGTTATTTCTGTAAGAAAAAAATATCTGTAAAAATATGCAGCATACAGTATACACTGGAAAAAAAAACACATTGGATCTAGAGTCCAGACTCTTAAAAAATTTTACAAGAAAAAACACTCTTGATTCAATCGGATTTTTGCTTGAATCAAAGCGGAATCCGCTTAAATTAGGAGGCTTATTTCTTGATTTAAGCTAGATTCCAATTGAATCAAGAGTAATTTTTCTTGTCGATGTTTTTAAGAGTCTGGACACTAGATCCAATGTGTTTTTTTTCCAGTGTAGTATTTCAAGATTTCAAGATTCTGAATGCACGTTTAATACGAAATTTTCAGCACGTCATGAGGCATAGCATTTTTAAAATTTTAACATTTAAATACACCAACGGCATGTAAAAAGGAAGGAACAAGGAGATTTCACGGATTTGCAGAGTTATTCTTCTCAAATTTCAAGGGCGTTCCTAGGCCCTCTGAATGCGTCCCAAAAATTTCAACAAATTGCATGAAATTTGAACAGTTGAAATTTCACGCGAATCAATCTCATGAAATTTTCCAGCTCTGACAGAGGGCCAATAGGAAAGTATGTTATTTGGAACAAAATATTCGTTTGTTTGACATCACCCACGCTTGGTGACGTGGAAGTTCGTGCAACGTGGAGGCATACTTACGTTATCTACACTTGACACTAAGTGCCAGTATTATGATTGTTATTAGCTGTGCGACTTTTGAAGTTAGAAGATATAGAATAAAAAATAAAAAAAAAAAAAAAAAAACATTCATCTTAAAAACTTCAAATGACTTTTGAGATTGAAGAGAGTGTGATTGTGTGAAAGGTGAGCCAATAGAATGTTCCGCGTGGGCGTTTGGATGTTAATGTAATAAAATATTCCAAGTGAAAACCACACCCCGTCAGATGGCTACGGATGGACATGAGTGTTTTTTCTTCTTTGTTTCCTACTGTGATCGACTAGCTTCATACATAAGTGCCCACTTCACAAAATCGTTGTCTTTTCACAATTCACACGGTTGCTTTGAGCACCAATCGTACCAATAAAAGCTGCTTTAACATATAAACAAATAGACAGACCCACTCTTTATATCAACTCATCTCTCCGATAATGAGTTGATAAAATAGTTGAATGCTTTGCAGATTTAATGTGATTTTATTTTCTTAGTATATTACCAGCCACCGCGCCGTAAGGGCGCCCACTTTAAAATTATTTTGATCTTGTAGGTTTCCGATAAATAAGTGACTAATTTCACAAAATTCTAGAATATCCATTCCAATTCACGATCAAACCATTCTTGTTCAAACTATATTTTGTGTCTAATGCAATGTTGATTTGATAAGAACAATGATAATATATCAGTGCCAGAATATTTTTTTTTTAAAAAACGAGTTTGAGTAAATACTTTTTTTTTTCGATTGTGCCAATTTCAAGCTATAACGATGTATGAACTTGCCAAAGTTTTCTTGGTTATCTGCACAGTGGGTGGCTTCAGTGATGCGTCAGTTCACAAATACAAATTAAACTTGAAACACAAGCCTCTCGATTGGTGGCAGCGAAGTGTTTTCTACCAAATTTATCCTAGATCATTCAAAGATAGTGATGGTGACGGCGTTGGAGATTTAAGAGGTAAATTTCAATTTTCAAATCGTACTCGGAAAACGGTTAAAATTTCTATTTAAATTGAGAATAACTTAGAAATATTGTCATGATTATCATAAGCACTCCGACTGAAATCCGTGCAGTCTTAGGTACAAGCAAGAAAAATTGCAACGTTGGTTCTCATGGGACTTTTGCCTCTATACTTTGTCTATGAATCATACTGAAGGACAAAGCAATAGTACAAAACATAATTTTTAGTTTTAATTTTATTTCGTCTAATAACTTTGTTGGAAATAGCGGGCATCCAAAAGTTTCTGTTCAAAACGCTTGTTCGACATGTATTTTATAAGGACTAAGTTAGCATATCGCTAAATCTCATTCTTTAAATATGTGTTCAGCTTCATTTGATCCAGGAAGCATTTGTAAACAAGACACTATTCAATCAATTATTTGAATCATAATAATTACATCTCTGCTTTTATTTGGACGGAGTTGAATAAAGACCAACCAGGTTTACTTGGGAAAAAACACTACTTTACCGTCTTTACACCGTCGTTTACTTTCACCGTCAATATGGCATTTATTAGATTATCGATTTACGTGAGCGAAATTAATTTCTCCAGGTATTGCCGACAAAGTCTGGTATTTGAAAGAATTGGGAATAACGGCGATTTGGTTCAACCCGATCTTTGAATCTCCAGGTTTGGATCTTGGATATGATATCCAAAATTATACAAAAATTGATCCACTTTTTGGAACGAATGAAGATCTAGAGTATTTGAAGAATGCTCTTCACAAAGCAGGTGTGTATAAAATATTTACACTTTTTTGGTAATGAATACTATATATACTATGTATTTCACTTGATTATAACAAGGTCAATACTTTGAACATGCGCATACATAGGTATTCAATATTATTTTTGAAAAGATGTAAGAGATGATTATTACTGACATTATTTATTGCAATCCTGCAAAAGTTCACACAGCACCTTTTGTGAGCTTATTAACGTTAAGAATACGTTGAGTAAGTTCTTATGGTTGTCTTGCTCGCAGGGATACATCTTTTTTTGGATTTTGTTCCAAACCACACGAGTGACCAGCATGAATGGTTCTTAAAATCCGTGAAAAGAATAGACCCTTACACCAACTATTACGTCTGGAAGGACCCAAAAATAGTCAACGGTGAGAAGAAGCCACCCACAAATTGGGTAAGTTATACTGCACTATCTATGGTAACTATGACTGTACAAATGTATATGTGATCGTTGACAAGATAAATGGCTTGTTGTTCACGGAAGCAAATTTTCTGGAGAACGAATTTGCGTCCATCTACCTTAAAAAATAGGAAGGTGAGTTTTTTTTAGCAGCGTCTGTCACAAAATGTCAGTGATGACGTTAATTTCTGCGAAAATGGAGAAGTTAAGCTGCGTATTAATTCGTCAACACCCAAGCCCGTGACATGACAGATTTATTTTTGTTTTGTTTTTTTGTTTTATAGTTTTTTTCACCAAATTGCTTTTGAGTCTAGGTTAATGTAACATCATTGGGTTTTTTGTGTAGATAAGTGAGTTCGGAGGTTCTCAATGGAAATGGCATGAGGAGAGGCAGCAGTATTATCTGCATCAATTTCACTGGAAACAACCCGATCTGAACTACAACTTTGAGGAACTAGTCCAAGAGGTCCTGGTAAGTTTTTCACTTCGGAACTTCGAAAGATGAACGAGTGACATCCAGCGGATTTACTTTGGCTTCTTTTCAGGGCCGGATTTAGGGCGTGGCCACATGGGCCGCGGCCCGTGGCGGCAAATTTAGGGGGCGGTAAATTTTGCAATTTTTTTGAATGTAGCTATAAAGAAAAATCGGAATCAGAAAAAAAAAATTACAAGTGAGGAAAGATGACAAAATCTCTCATTTTCTAAGAGTATATTTCTAATTTTGTCGTATTTCTGTGATACAATAGACAGCACCTTTTATTAGTTCATTTAAGACTAAGAGAGAAACCGAACACGGAATTTGGTCTGGAACGGCGCGGCGCAGAGAGCAATGATGTGGAGGACTTTAGATGAAAAGGAGTAGTCCTCGGCGTGGCGGTCGGCATGTAACACATATTAGCGCATGACAGCATGAATTCTTCACGCATTGCCTCAAAGACAGTGCGGTCGCTGCGGTCAGCAGTGGGCGGCGTGAAACGCACAGCGCCTACAAGACTGCATGAATACTTCATGCATTGCGTTAAACACAGTGCGTGGCGAGCAGCAGCGGTCGGACTGAAACGCATAGCGCGTACAAGACTGTAGGAATACTTCACGTATTGCGCCTAACACCGTGCGGTCAGCGCGGCGCGGCGGCGGAAGTTAAAATGGACCACTAGACAAGACACGAATTCAAGCATTCTGATACATGTTTCTTAATAAGAATTTCACGTAGAACATGATTCGCGCAACGAAAATAACTGAAACTAACTCCTGACGAAGATATTAACCTTTTTATTTCACATTGGTTACGCGGATTTTGAACTGCCCGCTCACAAGAAACTCAAAGCTCTACGTGAGTCAAATCGCGCACTACAACAGTTTCAGCAGGCCTCTCAATCGAGCACTGTTCATTTCCCACCATGTGTTGTTCAAATTAGAAGCAGTTTGCTATAGCTGAGCCAAAGCGTCAAAATTGTGGTTGCCAGATTTTCATATCGCAGAGACTGTCACGATAATACTCAACGCGCGATGTGAATCACGTAGAGCATTGAGTTTTATTGAGCGGGTGGTTTGAATTCACTCATCAGGAATCATTAAATATCTTCGTAAGGAGTTGATTTCGGTAATTTTTGTTGTGCGCATCGTATTTTACGTGAAATTTTGGTTAAAGAACATGTATCAGAATGCTTAAATTCGTACCTTGTCTAGTGGTCCATTATTAAACCACATTTATATTTGTTCTTTCATAATGTTTTCGTTCATTTCATATAGATGGAAGGCCTTGTCCTCGCAGAGATAGGTTTACGGAACTTAACTTTCGCGCCAAGTTCCGTGAATTTTTGCTAGTATAGTGTTGACAGGGCTCTCGCAAAAAATGTGTCCAACACGAGTAAACGCATCTTATGAACCCCTCCCCCTCCGGCACGTTCACTTGATTGTTTTTATTGATGTTTCAAAACGTATGAGAAGGGGGCGGCAAAATACAGGCGGCCCATGGGCGGCAAGTAAGTAAATCCGGCCCTGCTTCTTTTTATGCAAAAACAAGGACAGAGACTGAAAAAACAATTTTAGTGAATTTGAAGTAAAAACAACAGTGTAACTTTGGGAATAGATCCTTGGAAGGAATTTCAGTGATATGTTTTTACATAAAGTGAAAATACCAAATTAACAATACAAAATTGAAAATTTTAGCACAGTTTATAAAAATCATCTTACTTTTCATTACTTATTTTTTATTCATTTGACATGTTGGCCATTAAATTACATGTATTTTTTTAAAACTGTAATTTCTAGGCATTCATATTTTTTTATATCGATTGAGCAGAATGTAGTGGACTACTGGTTAGAGAGAGGAGTAGACGGCATGCGACTTGATGCTGTTGACTTTCTTTTCGAGGATCCCGAATGGAGGGACCAAGAACTATTGGCACCCGATCTTGACCCCAACAACTATTGGAACTGGAACAGATCGATGACGATGGACCAACCGGACACTTTTAGAATGATGACTCGCTTCAGACAAGTTTTTGATCACCATTCGAAAAAATCCGGAGAAACCAAGTAAGCATCTTTCTGCACATTAATACAGGGGTCCAGAGCATCTAAACGCATGAAATGAAATTTTACAGTGCTTTTGAAAACAACAGTTTTAAAGTTTACCACGTTTTGAAACTGAAAATTGAGCCCTGGCACTCATTACACCTATTGATTTGTAAATATCGCTGTAGTAACTAACTCAATTTTTTCATTGTATTCCTAAACATCTTCGCGCAATGGGCCTTTCAAGCCATTCGGTGAATTTAAATGGTCATATATGTTATCGAATTAATAAATGCTGTAGGGTAATGTTAATAATCAAGGCTTCCAGTATTGTAAGTTTTAATCCGTGATTAAAATGCGAACGAAATAAAGAGATTGTGGCGTATTTGCACCTTCTATGTGCATTATGCATGGGTATTATCGCGTCACTCGCAAGATTTATCGTCCCGACGGATAAGTGATTAAGTTGTAAATGGCTCAAATTTGTAGGAGTCGTATGATAATGAAATGAAGAATTTCAGAAGATGACAGTAAATTTTAAAATATCCTTCGTTTTGCAGAGTAATGATGACAGAGGCCTATACTTCTCTCGACAAAACAATGGACTATTATCAGTTCGAAGGGAAGCCTGGATCACATATACCATTCAATTTCTTCTTCATTACTCATGTGGACGGCCGATCACCTGCCAAAGACTATCAAAAAGCCATCCAGGGTTGGATGGAAGGCATGCCCGAAGGCCACTGGCCTAACTGGGTGGTAAGTTGAGAGTGAAACGCGATCAACAGTCGAATCTTTCAACAATTAGCAACTGTTAATGAGGCAACTTTTCATTTTCAAAAATTCAGGAAGTTGGGACTTTGCAGCGTAACAAATCCACGCGTTTTATGCAATCGATCTCTCGAACGAATCCCAATTATATATAGAATAGAAAAAGCCCGGCTGCATACATAGAGAATACGGTGCCTAGAGCCCGGGGATACAGCTACATGAACTAACGGAGATTCTTTGATGTCGGCAGCACTATTGTTCCTCCATTAAAATTCATTAAAAATATCGATTTAAAGTGAATCAAGCTGCCTCACCAAGAATCGGTTGTTTTACATGCGTCGCGTACATTGAGGAAAAACAGTTTTGCCAAATTTCAAGAATCGCCACTAACATGACCCAAATAGTACGGCCAATAACCGGCCAAAGTTTTATTTCTCAGTATGATAAGCTTTTTTACAGAGTGAGCTGAAAGTCCCGTAGCGCGAGGCGCCACTATTATATAAATTAGACGGTCCAAAAAGTAGCTCACCTGAACCTTGGAAAACTCTTAAAATGTTAGGCCTCCGTTTAAATTTCTCAAAATTGGACTATTTCTGCCTAACTGAACCATGCACATTATGATGTGAGCCCTGTTATGCAGATATTCTTATGGGTCTTAGGGCTCATGTCTTAATGCACATAGTTCCGTTTGGCAGAAATAGTCCAATTGTGAGAAATTTATACGGAGACCTCCCATTGTAAGAGTTTTCCAAGGTTCAGGTGAACTACTTTTAGAGCCCTCCTAAATTTTAGGGGAATCTTCTGCAAAGGGACCAAAAGCTTGATGTTTCCAAAGGTGGTGCGATAATTTTGAATCACCCTGTATGCTGGTGCTTAACTCCGTGCCCCGCTTGTAGTTGAGTGTGAATCTCGATGATTTTGTTTATCGTTTCAGATGGGTAACCATGACAACCACAGAATAGCAGCGCGCTATGGGACGGATCTGGTGGACGGCATTAACATGATCGGATTACTCCTACCGGGAACCGGGAATACATACTACGGTGACGAAATTGGCATGGATGACGCCAAGATCCGATTTGATATGAGGGTGTGGATCCACAGGCGTGTCAGTTCGACCAGGACTGGTACAACCGGGTTTCGAGGGATCCTGAGAGGACCCCCATGCAGTGGGATACCTCTCTAAATGCAGGTCAAGATTAACCCTCCAAATATCGTATATCTCAACATGAACCAAGTCCATGCTTTGCACTGCCGTGCTAAAGAAGAACGCCGTATGAACATTCGAGAGTTGCCCAATTTCCCCCGATAAAACATGTATTTTTGACAACAGTCATGTATACTTTTCCTTGAAATTTTCAGATATTTTAGATGGAATTGCGCACAAAACTGTCTGAAAATTTTAGAAAATAATATTAGCAATGTTCCCGGTAGATCCGGTTTTTATCGGAGGAAACTTGGCAACGTCTGAAGGTTCATACGGCGTTCTTCCTTAGCACGGCAGAATAAGTCTCTATTTATCACAAGTAACGTCTTCTTCGCGACTCGGGAAGAAGCAATGCGCAGCGACGCTCGGCAACGCTAATGTGAAAGATGCCAAAGCGCCTTCAATTTTTAGTGTTATGCAACACGGGCATCCCTCAGACACGAATAGTTGCATCAAAGCGCCTTACGCCTCCTCATCGCATCGGTCGTTGTAGAACGACGGATACGAACGGAACGGAAATAATATTCGCAATGTTCCCAGTAATTCCGGTTTTTATCGAAGGAAACTTGCAACGTCTGGAGGCTCATACGGCATTTTTACACAGTAGGCGTCAATTCGTCACTCTTCTGACTTAAAGGCGTGTATCTACTTCCGGATAAACCCCGGAAAGCATTGAGTTTTATGGTGCACAGGGCTCAAACGTAAATTGTGATGCGCCCTTACGTCAGAGGAACGACGAATTGAGCACGAAATCAAGCACTACAACCTGTATCCCTGAATCAACATTTTATATGGAAACGGTGGACGCATCAGAAATTTTAGAATCCCGCTCAAGTTAGAAAATAAAAGTTCTTGATTAAGTTAATTCAAATTCCCCGCTTACAAATAACAACAATAATAAAAAAAACAAAAAAACATCCGAGACGAATCAAGCACTTCACTCTGTATCAATGGTCAAAGTGCAAAACCACGTATCTCCATTGCGATGTTTCAAAATTTTCGCTTTTATTTTACATTTTCAAAGAGATACAAGCCAACCTCTTGGCTTGAAATTTACACGGAATATTCTACCGACAGAGAAGGAAATGATCAAGAAATTGCATCGACTAGTTTTATTGAGACAAATATAAAATGGCAAAAAGTCTGTAATGTTGCAAACGGAGATACGCGTTTTCGCAATTTGGTCATCAATATGAAACCATATATAAAGTCATCTTTCATAGCAGAACTACGGATGAAGCCACCGAGTATTTTCATACTGATAAAGCAATGTAGAGCCAAACCGCTTTTTTTTTCATGCTAATATCATCTTCTTGCAGGGTTTTCGACAAGCATGACAACTTGGTTGCCTGTCAACTCAAATTTTTGGCGCCTGAATCTCAAGGACCAGATGCAAGGCAGTACCAACAGTCACTTCAAAGTATACAAAAGACTATTGGACGCCCGGAAAACCGACACAATGCTTTACGGCGATTTGGAAACTTACGTCCTATCAAAATGGATTTTTGCTTTTGTCAGGTATGGAAATAGTCGAGAATCCAGGACCCATAAACATTTATTTGTTCTCAGCTTAACGCACTTAAAAACGTCCATGGATCAATCTGAAAATGTCACTAAACTCATTTAAATTAGTGAATTTTAATAATTTCCCTGGTTACAAATCCTCTGTAAGGATCCAATTTGAACACATGACAATCAAATCGTAATGCAAGTTCTATTCTGCTCTTATTTCTGATACTACATCAGACACGTCTTTGAACATATCTAGGCTTTAATACAAAGAAAACTGCAAGGGACCCTTGAGAAAAGAAACCGTTCATTGGATGGTCAGAGATGCGTCTCAATTTTCCATTGTAATTTTTGTAAAAATAATACTTTTAATGATGCTCAAATGATCTTCATTCTTCAAAAGTTAAGAGGAACGAAAATATCTTCAATGATCACCTCGGTTGTGTTTTACTGTTATGACGGTTCATTGCAGACTCTCTCTCTGGAAACTAACTTGCTTACTCCGTCCCTTAAATTCCGGGTAAAGTAACAAGAGTGGACCACATGGATTACATTTTACACTAAGGAACCACTTATATTGGCCCATTTTATAAACAACATACATACCATTGGCTTCCTTATGCAGATATGTGTTTTTATTGGATAGAGCTAGAGATAGTGGTTCCTTATTACAAAATGTAATCCATCACAATCCAGTAAGACAGTAGAGAAGATTATTGAAGATACTTTTGTACTTCTCATGATCATTTGATGATAATAGTGAGAGTACATTTATGCTATGGAAATTCTAATTAATTTTCATTACTTTTTGTTTAGGCGACTAGAGGGAAGTGATACCTATGTTGTGGTCGTCAATTTGGGTAGTGACTCGAAACCAATCGATCTGCTGGCATTCATGAGTGACCTTCCTAACGTCTTAACGGTCCACACGAGCAGCGTTAATAGTCAATACGTGCCGAAGTAAGTTCGACACCGATTAAAAAGTAACGCACAACTTCACGAGCGATTTCGATGCCACTCGCATTCCGATGCAAAAGTTGGCGAGGTCCCGCGCTGCCGTGCTATATAAGGAAGAACGCCGTATGAACATTCGAGCGTTGCCAAATTAGCTTCGATAAAATGTTTATTTATGAGGAAAATTATGAATACTTTTCCTTGAAATTTTCAGACGTTTTAGGTCAAATTACGAGCAAAATTATTTGAGAAATCGGTCAACAAATATTCAAACGTTTTCCTGGAAATTAGTGATTTTCCAACGGAAATTTGGCAACGGCCGGAGGCTCATACGGCGTTCTTCCTCAGCACGGCAGCGTGGAAGCATATGCGTGGCTCCGTCGTGGAACGAACAATGCTTTACATTGAGATCACTTTCACGAAATTATCGCTGAAACTTTAAAGCTCTAAACGGGTCTCCCTGCGCGCGATGGTGAAGCGGAAAAACCTCGTAAGTCCACTGGAGATCCTATGCGGATCCGAGGGTTTTGTTTATCTCCGCAGGAAAGTCGTTAACTTCTGACGTAAACCTCGATGTTTCGTTAGGAACAAAGTTTGGACTGCAGATGGAGGATTAGTTTCCGGCTGAGACATCTCATAAATTTGAAATTAAACTCGAAACTTTCGTCAAAATTCCGCCGAGCATTATTCAAATTTTAAGCGCGTGATTTTCAATGATACCGGAAGTACTTTGAAGATGAGTGGAACTGGAGGGAAGGCTGGTATGACTCCATGACAATGTTTCCAAATTCACGATTGAAGCCTACTTATTAATAATTTAAACGAAAAGCTCCTTCTACGGGATGTTAATGAGTGATGCAATATAATTTTCCGAATCCTAAGCCCTCTATTTCCTCGTAACTTACGTGTATCGCATACTTAGACCCATCTACTAAAAAATACACCAGAGTAACTTAGCGCTGAGTAAAACTCTACCTCTCAATACTTCAATGTATCTAATGGAACATATTCTTGCAAAACTTTATCATGCGTAATTTTCACCGTCTTAAGCGAGGATTTTTACATGACACGTAATTCAAGTGCTTTTTCCCCTAAAAATGCTTGATATTAATTATAAGCACGAAACATACAGATATGTAGACTCAAATTCTCTTGTGCCTTTTTCTTCAAGGTGTTTGAAATGTAATACGCTTAAATTTTCACAAAATTATGTAGAGGGACAGTTCTGTGAAATATCCGTGATTCAATGAGTTAATTGAACCGTATTGAAGACAAGTGATTTGTACTCAATGTATAAAGTTACGGTGAAATTAGAAATGTATTACTAGACATCTCCAAATAATAAAAAATAATAGTTGATATTAGATTGAAGAACGTCATTTTTGAAATGCAAATATTTAGTAGATTTGCTCTTTTTTCCATATCTTAATATTAACAAATCACATTTCATCTATGACATCCATGTTTCCATTAATTTACCGTTCTAAGCAGAGTTTTTTTCCCTCCACAGCGAGAAATTATCGGCAAATGAGTTTTTTATGCGCCCAAAATCGTCTCTTCTCTTGACAACCGCAAAGGAAGTAGCACCTCCCACGTATAAGGATTCTGTGAATGGATGCATCAAAATACAAACCGTCTCTTTCGAACTATTACTAGCTATCTTGTTCAGTAAATTTTTCTTCTGAGCAATTTATGACCACAAACTGTGAAATATTGTAAATATAACTTTTCAAAACGTCCGTTCTTGAATTTTAATTACACAAACACCGTAGATCCTTTGAACAATCCTTAGTCGCAAATACGTATTGAATTTACGTATTGAATTGAACAACCAGTGCAAATGTGCGTCACACGGACTGATGGAAGCAAGGTGGAAGAACCCAATGGTGTCACTACCGCGGTGGATGACGTCAAAAATCGGACTTTTCCAAGGACGATATCGTTGAAAGTTGCCGTTTGGACAGTTCCTATTATTTTCAGCTGATCTACAAGAATCAAGCATCAAAACATGATTCTGGGACCAGCGCAACTGACCCATTCATATATACCTTGTCTAGAGGTTCATTGTCATTTTTAGCAATGTCCGAAGATCTACTGGGTCGATTTCCATTAATTTTCGTACATTGGCCTTTAGCATCTCTTGATGGGTCCTCTTGACCGGGATATTTTTAACCCCCCCTCCCCCCCCGAAGGCGCAAATAGTCGTTTGAAATTAGACCACGTGATGATCAGACGAGAGCCCCCCTCCTCCGAATCTATAGAGATCCAAGATTCAAAGCGTTTTTTTAGTGCATTCTCATGTATACCTAGCCTCAAATTCATGACCTTTCACGAGCTTATATACTTAAATTGAGTCGTATATTCTCTCAATTTAACAAAGGTGTATGAGTATAAGTGCAAATTCAATCGCAGATATTATAGTTTCGAACGACGCGATTCGTTAAATGCCAAAGTTGAAAGAACACGAGGGTCGATCCGCATGAAAATTCGGCTGATGAGAGTGCGATCCAGCCAATTTTCCCGGAACATAATGTCTGTCTTCCATCGATACACAAAAAAGTTCGAGGGGTTCCTGGAAAAGCGATGGCATCGGAGCCAGGGTAACTCTTTGCTTCATTCGGAATCAGTGTAAACACTTCAACAAAACGCGTTGCAATTCCAGTCCCGCGGGAGCACCGATATGCGTTCTTGTCTGTTGTCTCAGAGCATCGCACATTCCTCTTTCGCAATACGCGAGCAGTTGTCGGTTCGATTGATTTCAACTTACAGACGTAAAGTGGTCTCCTAGGGAAGCTGTTAGGAGCAGGAGCAGTGTAGCGTTTGTTCAAGCGCTCTTGGATTCGGTTGGACGCCGCCTTTTTGTCCGAAAATTTAAAAATTAGTTGCATTAGTTTCTTATCATGATTCATGGTGCGTAATCATTTTGCGAGTAAGATGGGATTTGTTCAGAATTTCACGAAAAATGGAGATGTTGCATGTGTGAGGAATTTGCGATTTGACTGTTTATTTTTATGTAAAATTTTGTGAGAAATACGATGGTGCCACTGGTTTTCTCTAATATCAACTCCCAAGCTCTAAAAAAGCTCTTAAGTTGAGGCCAAAATGGAGGGGATATTCCACGCTATCCTGAGTGTCCACCTCTACATCAAGACAAACTCTCCATGCAAAGATAGGGAGCAAACATTATTAGCAGGGATGCCGTGTTTCCAGTTTTGGAGTCCTCAAATAAGGTGGCAACCTTGCTAATGTATTTGCTCCCTATCTTTGCATGGAGAGTTCGTCTTGATGTAGAGGTGGACTCTCAGGATAGCGTGGGATATCCCCTCCATTTTGGCCCCAACTTGAGCGCTTTTTTTGAGCTTGGGAGTTGATTTCAGAGAAAATCAGTGGCACCATCCTGTTTCTCGCAAACTTTTACCCAACAATCACTACACTGAAAAAAACTCCGGCCGTGGGAGCCGCAATTACGGGCTATATAGACATACCGTCCGTTCCGGGCTCAAAGGCCGTAAATTCCGGCTGCTGGAGCCACAGCTTCGGCCTCTGAACCCGGAGCAATCGAAGCAACGCCTCCAGCAGCCGGAATTTTCGGCCTTTAAGCCCGGAACGGACGGTATGTCTATATAGCCCGTAATTGCGGCTCCCACGGCCGGAGTTTTTTTTTTCAGTGTAGACAAATCGCAAATTCCTCACACATGCAACATCTCCATTGTCAGTCACCTCTCGATTATCAAAATAAGTGCTGAAAGAAATTCTGAAACGCAGTGAAGGATGTGGACCGAATTTAACAGAAACTCACTAAGTGGCGATAAGTTTGAATCGAAAAAATCCGGTTCCTTTGGAGTTTTATTTGTGTTGATAAAAATTCCAAACTGTTAAAAAAGCCTTCAAAAACTCAAATACCACACGCACTTCCGTAACATTCATATCACGCAAAATAATTATAATGTCTCAAAGAGCACAATTTGTGCTTCATTACCGCAGGACTAAACCGTCAAAAGTGCCTTCAAAAAGTTAAATACCACATGCACATCCACGGCGGTAGTATATTTGTATCACCAACTCGCAGCAAGTTTGAACCGAGGGAAAGGGTTTCGTAGTTTCAACTCTCCATGAAACTCAATCTTCAATGTTGAAGACGAAGATTAACGACCATTTTCATGTTGAAAATACTTTTAATCAATTTTGAATTTTTAATAGCGGAAGATCAACGGCAAGTAGAATTAAAAACTGCTCCTCATTCATGTTTTCCGAAATGAAACGTGGTGCGTCTCTGTTGAATTTAGTCCGATTTCACTTCGTAAAACCACGAAAGGTTCAAAGAAATGGTATGCCGAATTTTCACGATAAAATTGTAAAATGTTCGGGAATATAGTTTTGAAACAAATGGGAAGAGATGAGGAGAGAAAGAGAGAGCGATGACTAAACAATGAAAACGAGTATTCTTCACTCACCGTGTTTCCGATATCATACTTACTGTCACAAATGGAAGTTTTTAAGGGATATGTACTTACTGTATCGCTTGATTATCTCAGATTTGGTTCACAGGGGATGAGAAACTGAACTTTCTCAGCGGGATGGAATTATTGTAAAAGGATGAATAGTTTTTCTTCGTGGCAACCTTGCTCTGTGCGCGTCACCCTGGCTTCCCAGAAAAAGAAGTTTTACGGTATGTAGGTTGCTTTTGATTTACAGATGTCTATTTAATACGCGTTTACATTTTCCCTCTCGCTGACTATTGTAAATAACGACTCGTATTTTTCTCCTCTCTCGGAAGCCAGACGGAGTTCCTGGAAGTCTCGTAAAAGTTGTTTTCTGAATCAAAGCGCATTGAATGCACTTTAAAAGAGCACGGGAGCTAAAGGTTAACATCCACGCTGAAATTAGAGAAAAGGAGGAAATGACATACCCCCACCTACATTCACCCACACATATGCCCGGATTTACGGTGTTTTTCCTCCAGAAATCTTCGAGAAACCGATTTTGAAGTAAAAGCTAAGTAAACAAAAATGAGTTTCGGAGGGAAAATGCTTTTTACATCCTCGCAAGGAAAGCACTTACACACAGTTTACATGCATTTCTATCAATGGAAAGAATATGGCTGGTTTCCTGGTAGGTACCGTGTGCGTTGGTAACATTCAGGAAGGGGAATGTATTTATTCCTTATCACGTTTTCTAAAGGCAGCATGTTTCCAACTTTCAAACTAGAAATTATTATCCACCGGTTTTGCTTTCGCAAAGCAGTTTTTGCCAAAGCGATAATTTTCTCAGCCTTCAATGAAATTAGAAAACCAGATTGTCATCAAAATTATGTGAGAATGCTGTTGTATATATTTGCGAGCCAATCTCTGTTTCGTTGGCTAGATGCACTTTTGTAGGTAACTTCGAATTATTTTTAAACGTATGTGCACACCTCAAAGGACGGTCATTTTGACCCGATGTGATGTCCCAAACTCTATTTAGAGATGTAATTAATTTAATATATTGCATTCAACTCTGTTCTGCATACAAATTCTTGAAATACTCGCAGCCACGCTGGCTGTTTCAATATGGTAGATGGAAACCCACTTGGTTGCAGAATTTTGCTCATAAATGGGACATCATCGACCACCTATTTCGAATTATCTCTGCATCATTAAATGAAATACATATAATCAATTTTCCCGAAGCCCTATAGATAATTTATGAACTTTTTAAGTCGCTTCACTTTGCTTTCCTTTTATGGAAATTTTTTTTTCATTAATATAATTTTTAATTTTTCGGCGGACGAATTGTGTATAAATGTGACGGTCAAAGAGGCACAATGAAATTAGCGCCCTCGAAATTCTACGATTCATTTTTACGATTCATTCACGACATTTTTGTTCGATTCTTACGGATCAAAATAATTGATTTCGACGGATAAAACACAATTCTTCTGATGACTTTTTTGAGATGACCTCCCTCCGCTGATCGTAAAAGAAATAAAACCCTGCAACGAAATTACCGGTGAATGTATCATCAGATTTGTTGCGATCGCAATCTAATCCCCCAAAAAGAACGAAATTCACATGGATTATATCACATCTCTCTTGGAGAAATCTAGAATCTTTTTTTTGAGAGACCAGTCGCTATTGTAAAACCAAATATTGCCACCCCAAAAAGGTTTTGTCTTTGACTGACATTTAAGAATTCGTATCTAACTTTACTCATTTGCGTAGGTGCCTATTCCATTGAAAGGCTAAAATTGTGGGCTCAACTCTGCACCACTGTTGGTTACATTAATTGATTAATTAAGTTGCGCTGTTTTTGCAGCTCGTTTCCGCTCTTAGGCCTGTCGTTGATGAATATCGGAAATGCTGCTCCCTACTCGAAACCCTCCGCGTGGCCCACTAAACTTTGTGGAAACTTAGCCGCCCCGTAATGGAGTCTTTGTTCGATATGTGCAGCATTGTTGGCAAATTGTTGAGGCCAATCACGATGACAAAGGCACATTGGAAAGTTATTGCATTTTGCAAAATAAATTGGTTAATGGATCACACAGTCGGGCTTGGTTGGCTCCAGTTTACACTGGAAAAAAATTCGCTTGGATCTAGATTCTTAAAAACATTGAGAAGAAAAAATACTCTTGATTCAATAGGATTTTTGCTTGAATCGAAAGGAAATCCGCTTAAATCAAGAGGCTTGGCTCTTCGAATCAAGGCAAAATCCGATCAAATCAAGAGTATTTTTTCTTATCAATGTCAATAAGAGTCCGGACTTCAGGTCCAAGTGACTTTTTTTCCAGTGTGAACGCTCGTAGAAAAACCCTTGATTGACTGAAAAAAGAGAAGAAAATTGACCTAAGCAAAAAAATATTATGGACATGCTACGAATAAAAGAACGATATTTTTGCATACGAGTTATTGACGATGAGTCTCGGTATCCACTTGTCTTAGAAAATAAGTCTTTTCTCATTTTGGCTCATTCACTGTTCTAATTCTCTATAAACTCATATGTTTTCCTATTCTAGAGAGGTCGAGACTACTTTACTGATCTTTTGTACGGTTAAAATAAAAAATTCCAACTTTTGCGTCTTCATGGGTCAGTCATTTTGCATGAAATAAGTTCTCTGTGTTGTCCTCCTTTTCAAGTTTGGAATCAATATATTTGGCAAAACTTTAAATACAATTCTTCATCCTTCTCCATGGAGTATAAGTTCTTGCTTAAGGCGAAAAAACATTTTTTTTTGGCACCGTTTTCCACACCAAGAATTTTGCACACATTTTTAACTTCAATTCCCCGGTAAAAATTGGCAGTAGAATGTGTGTTCCAAAATACTATAGAACTAAAGCCGGCTCTAAAATTTCCAATAGCTTCTGTAGCCGGCTGTACAATTTCTTATAGCCTTTTATAGCCGATGGCGATTAAGCAACAGCCAGACGATAAAGTTTATGCTAAACGTTATAAAATACGAATACTAGGACTTAGTTAATTTTTGGACTACCGCTCTCTTTTCGTGCCAGAGTATCTTGATTTATTTTGCGAGGAAAGCTCCATACTTTTGAAGGATGCCAGTCATTCTCAATATGTTGAAGCGCCTTCAATTTCTTATGATACTGTGTGCATCTGGTGTGAAAACGTTGCTTCAGACGCCGTGGCACGCTGCGGCGCGGCGGGCGGGCAGAGAGCGCGAAACGCGCATTGGCGCCTACAAACCTAACAGGGATACTTCACGCATTGCGTAATGAGTGAAGTATCCCTGTTAGGTTTGTAGGCGCCAGTGCGTCGCCGCGCAATGCGTGAAGTATCCCTGTTAGGTTTGTAGGCGCCAATGCGTCGCCGCTCCGCTTTGTGTTAGGCTCTAATATTTAATCTCGCGGAGTCAGCGTTTTTCAACCCATGATTTTGAAATGTTTGCACACTCTGTATGGACCATATCATTTTAATTGATGAAAAAACAATATGTTTTAAAGGAAAATATAATGCGTGTTTTGTAAATATTCAGGTAGTTCCGTATCGAACTTAATGATTTCCAAAGCACACGAATTTCTACACAATTTCTTATAGCCTCTTATAGCCAATGGCGATAAAGTGTAAAGCCCGGCGATAGGAACTATGGCCCGACTGTACACTTTTTTATAGCTTCGTATAGCGCGGCCATAGGATTTGCTCCGCTTTCTACAGCCAGCTATATGATTTTCAATAGCCTTCTTTAGTCGGCTATAAGAACTCCTATGGTATTTTGAAACCCAGCTCGTATCGCCAATTTTTACTAGGGTTGTGTACAAAAGTAGTGATAATTGATAATAATTAATGCAGCAAAAGAAGAATTCACCACACAAATTGCACACATACTACTTCGAAAGAGCACATTTTGCCATTATTTTGCCCATTTTAATGATAGAAACCCAACTTATAGTGCTTTTAAAGCTGATATCATCCAAGCATGATCATTTTATCAGCGCATTTGGATTTTGCTTAACTTTTTCGGCACCTTCCACCATTACTACAGTGAGACATAATTATCCAGTGTCCGACAACCAGCGGAAACTATCCCTCCATCCTAGCCAATTTCTAAATGCCCATCCTCAGAGAAATCAAAGCCACTCCTTAATCGGATGAGAAGTAATTTTCGACTTATCTTCCACTATTCGGTATGCCCTTGAAGGAAAATTGCTCTCTCACAAAATGAGTTACGAAGAAAAAAGTGATAAGCTTCAGAGATTTAGCTTTCACCCGTACTCCGGAGAATCTCCAGCTTTTTACTCCGTGCGTCTTATCAGCCGGAGCAAGTTTTAACGCCATAAAGTTATAACTTTTAAAGGGCGGCTTTCCTTCAAAGAACTCCAGTTCAACTGCTCACTTCAAGCTCCTCGCAGCGCCAGCCCTGTGACGTCACGAGAGCAAAGGAACACGGCTTCCCCAACACGTGAGCCGCGATAAATAAGAATTATTGAGCGTTTCACGGCTCACGTAGAAGTGCACCTCGGACTCTTATCCGGGTCTCGACCGAGCTTGAAGGCGTCTCAAATCTTTTGATACCTCCCGCCCAACAATGGAGTGGCGCGACTCCTCGGCAGCCCCCCCCCCACCATCATCCCCCTTTTCGGGCGTCCTACTGGTGACGTCACGAGATGCGGTCCATAACCCCTCGTCCCCTTCGACTGCCTGCCAAGAAACGAAAACCTCGAAACATCACGTAGTCGATCATGGTAGGAAAAGAGGTGGAAACGCCACAATGAAAACTCTTACCTGCTCCATCCTTAACTCGATGAAATCCCCCCCTTCCCCTTCCCGGCCTTGGTGTACCTGGATCAACCCACCGGAACGGATGGCATTGCCATGTTGATCGTGAAAAAAACATTGCACACGATAAAGTCATGCATTTTGGGATGAGAAATATGAGTGCAATGAGATATTTTCGTGCGTGTTATAGCACAAGTAGCTTAAATCGCCTTCATTCTCATTGAATGCAATATGCATTTCATACGAATCAGAAAAATGCCAATGGAGGAACGTTTATTTTAAATGTTGACACATTTCAGTAGATTGGAGGCAATGTATAATAATGACGCTGCTAAAAATGCAGCAACCTCACTTATCAAGTCTAGATAATTGAACAGTTTTTTTAATACCAAAAACAACTCTTAAAAAAAATATTATTCTGAAATGTTCATTTCCTTACATCACCTTGATATTTGTCGGATTTTTTGTCTTTAATTTTTCTCTTGGCAAAGGGAACCTAGTTGATTTCAGCATCATTACGTACGTAGCTGGTTCTAAAAAAAAGCTCGCGAAACTTGGTCCATGCAAAAATCGTTACCCAAGATCTTAACATGACAAAGAAGCCTATTAAAGCCGGAAAAAATTTAAGTGTAAATTGTGCACATTTGTAAGTCCAAACCTTAGGTTCTATGTATATAAAAAACAATCGGATTTCAAGATTAAATCAGAAATAAATAAAACGTTCGATGAAAGACTCGTAGCAAAGTTTTTAAGAAAGAAACAACTAAAAGATTCACAACGGCGCAATATTTATCGAAAGCTCTTGAGCTCGACAGACCAACTTTAAGGGACTGTGACCGTTGAAATAAGAGTAAATAATTGGAGGAATGAATTTCACGGCAACCTCCACTCAAAGAATTGAGTAACTTTGGTCTGATCGAATCTCAAACTTCGATTCGGTTTGGAAGGGGGGGGGATGGGGCCTTCGAGAGGGTCTTTCCTGGTTTCGCTTTCGACGACTGGCAGGCGGGTGCATGATTGCCGGTTGTCATCAAATCAGCGGTCATAACCAACAATACAACGTAAATAGTTAAGACCAAAAACATATGTTTTTCAATAAAAGTTTCGCGCACATTATGGATAACTCATAAAATGTTTCAAAATATAACTCATGAGCGTTTTTTCTGAGGAAACTCTCGAGTAAATTCAAATTTCCCGCTAGTCGAAAAGCCAAATAAGTATGACCGAGACTGAGTAAGACTAGAGTCCCTTCATACTGAGAGTCAAGACAATGTGAATCAATTTCTGATTGGTTCCCGTATTTTAGACCTCCACAGTGTCACGAACGGGAATAAAGGTTACATTTTCATCGATTGTGAAGATTATAATGTAGAATGGACTGGAAAATGACGGGTTCGACAAGGAACAAACGGAATGAGAGAAGGAACGGAGAAAGGATTTTGAGAATGAGCCGACCAAAGATTACGAAAAACTGTCAATTTGTGTAATATTTATTCCCGTTTGTCACTCCATGAGGGATGTTGTCTTGACTCTCAGTGTAAAGGGACTCCAAGTAAGATTGCGTAAAAAATTGTGATATGTTTGGTTAAAGTGATTCCATGACCGCCATATTTTGTGTCAGGAAGACATACGCTTTATCGCATCGATTAGTTCCATGTTTTTTGCTACGTGTCACTTTTATCGAATTTTGAGATCACATATAAATTGAGACAAGGACACAAACAATAATCCCTCCAAATATAAACTCTGAACTTTATGATGACAAGTTTAAGACCACCATACACCTCCTTCGACAAGATTTAAATCCAATGTAACTTCCGTGAGGGAAGAAGTGGATTAGCAAACGACTTCTAATAGGGCCCCTAAACTCTTGTAAATATACATGTGTATTTTCTTCAAAGCCTCCACTATACTGTTATGCTCAGGAATATTGCTGTATGAACCTTCAGGCATTGCCAAATTTCCTTCGATGAAATACCCGTTTTCAAGGGAACTTTTTGTAATTTTTCCTCTAATTTTTCAGATAATCCCATTCGGAATGGACCACTAGACAAGGCAAGAATTTCAGCTTTCTGATACATGATTCTCAATCAAAATGTCATGTAAAATACGATGCGCACAACGAAAATTACCGAAATCAACTCTTCACTAAGATATATGTATTTAATGATTCTTGATGCGTGAATTCAAACCACCCGCTCACGAAAACTTAATGCTCAACGTGAGTCACATCGTGCGCTAAACGTCATGATGACAGTCTCTGCGATATAAAAAATTGGCAACCTCAATCTTGACGCTTTGGCTCAGCTATAGCAAATTGCTTATAGTTTGAACAACACATGGTGGGAAATAAACATTACTCGATTGAGAAGCTCGCTGAAACCGTTGCAGTGCGCAATTTGACTCACTTAGAGCTTTGAGTTTCTTGTGTGCGAGCAGTTCAAATTCCCTGTAACAAATTTAAAAAAATCGTTAATATCTCCATTAGGAGTCGGTTTTAGTAATTTTCGTTGCGTAAATCGTGCTCTGCGTGAAATTCTAATTAAGAAACATGTATCAGAATGCTTAAATTCGTACCTTGTCTAGTGGTCCATTCGATTTAAAGTATGTGAAAATTTCTAGAGAAAGTACTAATGACTTTCCTCAATAATTATTTTTTATTTTGGGAAATTTGGCAACTTTTGAAGGTTTCTACGGCATTTTTCGGTAGCATAGTAGTGTAGATAGACTTATTTGTTCAAATGCGCCTTTATTTACGAAAAAAGAGCTGCTTGACGGATCCGGCAACCCTTACAGTTCCATGTTGACTGGAAACGTAAGAGGGAAGTCTTGTTTTCTTTATGCCCGCTCTTTCGGTTCTGTTCGCTTGTTATATTCCCGTGCTCCCGAGTCCGTAGAATCACTTGACTCGGGTAAAAAAACAGGGGCCCCATCTTTATTTTTCTTCCCGCCTTGTTTGACTTCGAATTCTGAGCCAGGAGAAAAGGACTCCATTTTTGATGAAATTCCTCAGTTGTCTCTCAACTGCATCCCAAGCGGTTTCCAAAGTGGATTAAATCTTTCGTATTAATTTAGCAGAGAGGCAATCCCAGAGATTGAATCTCCTTGCCATCCAAAACACATTGCAGCGAAGAGCGTTGGAATTTTACTTCATTTTACACACTTAAAAATCGAGGGTTTGTTCAGTGATTAAAAATTAGGAATAAACCTATGTTGTCTATTAATTAGCAGGGCCAAATCGTATGTAACACACTTAAACAAAGGCAACCTCCACAAGTAAGTTCTTTCGGGGATGTAAGGGAAAGTCAGGAGAGGGGAGGCTGTGAGGTAAGGAATCTCACACACAGGGAAAGGGAAGTCCCGAAGATCTCTCTGTATAAAATGTGCAAAAAGGAACTCTTTACGGCGGACTTTGAGGAATGATTCGGAAACAAACTCAAGACAGAAACTGGTGTACAAGAACATGCACGTTGAGCTGTTATTTTTCTCCTTCTGGAGAACCATTTTCTTTTTTTCGAAATTTGAATTAAAATCAGGTAACGTAAGGGCATGGCGGGATATTTAAAATCAACAGTTTACAGCTATTTTATCAAAAGCACAAAATATCGAAGACAAATTAAAGTGCTTTGGAGGTCATTAAATTTGGCATTGAACCACCTCAATATTTACAAATCACGCATTATATTTTCCTTTGATACATATTGCTTCCATCAATTTCATAAAACTAATTTAGCAGAGTTTGCAAACATTTCGAAAAAATATGAGTTGAAAAACGCTGACTTCGTGAGTTTAAATATTAGAGCCGAGCACAGAGCAGAGCATCAAGCTGCCAGCGCAAAACGCGCCAACGCTTACAAACCTACAGGGATACTTCACGCATTGCGCAATGCTTGAAGTATCCACTTAGGTTTGTAGGGGCTGGCCGGCTGGCCGCCGCGCCGCAGCGTGCCACGGCGCATCAAGCAACTAGTCCACAACAGAGGTGCTGCACAGTACCATACGATATTGAAGGTGTTCCAACATAGCAAGAATCACAGGCGTCTTTTATGAGTACGGAGCTTTCCTCCTTTTCTTTCCTTCTTTAAACAAGCAATATTCTCTTAATTGATTCATAAGGAAATCTTCTCGGCAGTATATATGGATCCAGTCCTCCACTAATGGTAAGTTTCGCATGAGAGCATTAAGGTCACGACGCGAATATTCGGTAAGTCTATGCTGCATGAGCCTTTTGACGTCTTAAAATATCTTTTGATAAAGCATGAATTTTCAGGGAAATCTTTGAAAATTTTTCTTCCAATTCTTCATAGAATTTCATTTACAATCGAATCTAAATTATCAAAAAATGTCAAACGAAAACATTTATAACTATCTTTAAATTTTTACATTTTATTGGAGGAAATTTGGCAACTCTTGAATATTTCTACGGGGTTTTCCCGTAGCACAGCATTGTGGTTTTCATGATTTCTCTTAGTTCCCCACTTTTTCCGAACTTTCATCAAAGTCGGAGGAAACTATCTGTAGAATCTGCATCCGGATATAAAACTTAGGCATCCTTTAAGTGCGCTTGTGATGATAATTCCAACGGCAAATCTTTCATCGAAAATGCCTCTTTCAACATCCATTTTCTCCCTTTAGCTTTGGAACGTAACGCTAGCCCTCAAGTGCATCACGTAATTCTAAAGAGCCCCCGCTACGTGTATCGGACGTACCAGCGATTCCCTTTTTGAGCCAACTAACTTGATTCGCTTAACTTTTTGTTCGTGATAGATAGGAAGATAGGGTGGACGAAAGGGGGGCGGAGAAAAACATCACCCTCGCTGTTGAACGTAAAATCGATTGGGACGAGCACCCAAAGCGGGCGAAGATGAGAGCTGATAATTCGTCTTCCTCCTGATATAAGAACGGAGCCGCACTCCACGATGAACTCTGTAGTCCATAAAACTCAATGTTTTTCCTGGCTCATCATCGAGTGGGCTTACGCCCTTATGTCAGTCAAGCGACGAATTTTTCGGATCGTGGACTTGACACCAGTCAGAAGTAGAGGGGTGGTACAAGGAGTAGAGGGCGGACGGTGAGAGCGTTTATTTTAACGAGTTTATGACAGTCATTGCGAGGAAATTATGTCAGATGTGATAGTCACAGGCAGCGGTGTCAGATGGCGCAACATTTTCGTGTCAGATATTCCTTTGAGCTTGGAAAAATGCCGCAACTCCAAGTAGCACAGATTGTGATCAATTTCAAGTTCATTCTAAAATTATTGCTACTGCGTAAGAGTGGTGTGTATGTTGCCTATCTACTGATTGAAAGAGTATCTTTCATTCAAATTGATTGCATTAAAAACTATGTAAACGCACAGGCAGCTGTGTCAAATGGCACGACATTATTGTGCCAGATATTCCTTGGAGCCTGGAATAACGCTGCATCTCCAAGTAGCACAGATTGCAATAAATTACAATTATATTGTAGAATTATTGCTATAAAGGTGTTGTGTATGTGTATCTACTGATTGTACAGGGGCATCTCTCATTGAGTTTTATTGCAACGAAAGTGAAATATGCAAATTGTTCGCCGCCTTCCTGACACATGCCATCTCATATCATAGATCGTTTAAAATCGGAATTCATTGACTAAATGCTGTAAAATTATTGCAAGTTTATAGTAAAAAACTTACCATTTTATTACATAAGATCATAATTCTATTTCGATCTGTTTGTGGCGCTGCATTAATGAAGTCAAAGGTTTCATCGGCCCTTTCCGCGTGTAGAAAAATCACGTTTGGGGGTTTATGGCTCAGAAATCTATGGAGGTCAATACCTAATTTTACTCGTTACATCATGGCAACATTGTTTACCCCAATCGAGTCACTTTCGAACAAAGCTATTGCATCAAGACTACTCCCTTCTCACTTTAGCTCCAAAAGATGTGCGATGAGTATTTTCCTCCGCTTCTCTTGTAAGTATAAATCTTTCGTGCAGTTTTACGAACGTATCAATGCAAATATGCAGTAAAATGCATTTGCATACCTAAAATTTCAATTAGGTAGAGACGGCTACGCAAAAGAGGAAATGAGATAAACATATTCGAGGAGAAAAGTCCAAGATCCGTATGCCATTATTCTGATTGCCATGGTTGAAAAAATCAGCAATTTCTGTTGAGTTGCATGATGCATGACATAGGAGGGATGTAATCGGGTCTCGTTTTTTAAACCTATCTCCCAAATCCGAGTGACATCTTATTAGCAACGCAGAACATTAAGCAAAGCATTGCGAGTTCACGGCTCGCGCCATCGCGCCTTCAATTTTGCAGATACTACACGGACATCCATAAAGTACGAATAGTTGTATCTCTGCGCCGTTATTAACGCGCGTTCTTTCCTTCAGTCTAATTCCATTTTGGGCATGCCACCAATAAGAAACTTACCCCATTTATGCGCACACACATTCTCTAGAAAAACAAACTGCATAGACCAATATTTATGATAGATATACCTATTTGAAATTTTGAGTAATTTGATCCACATAGTCCATAAAAGTGACTATTGAAAATTTCACCTATTTAATCGACGAGTGTTAACTAGTCATTGTTTAGAAAAAGTGCCTACTATATTATCAATGAGTAAATATGAAAATGCATGTGAGTGCTTAAGATCTAAACTTTTTTGAATAACATAATATAATATGTAGTCGGAATGGACATCACATTTGCAATCGATGCTAATATGAGCCTCAAATTGACAAACGAAGAATCTGTAAGTTTCACCTTCAAAAATTATGAAATAATCTATTTCCTACTTTGAGTCATTGCGGAAAAGTGGAGCTTTGTCATGTGTGTAAGTACCAAAACTGGGTAGAACAAAGCAAGGAGGCATCATAACTTGAAAATAATTGGCAAACACACAAACAAATGAAAAACAAAAAAGAGAGAACGAAAGAAGAAAACAAACAAACAAACAAACATACAAATTAATAATAGTGCTCTGCGAGGGAAGTCTTTGCGCAGTTTAATAAAATATGCCTACACCATTTTATAAAGAGTGGAGCGGATGATAACACACAATTTTAAATTTATTCTGCCGTAGGTAGAAGTTATTTATTATACCGATGGGAGCGTCATAGCGTTGTGACAAGGGTACGCACATCTGTCAGCGACAGATGTCCTAGACTGTGCCTACGTCCTCTTGGTGTTTACTATAATTTTTCAACTGCCAAGCTGTATGATTTTCACGCAATCAGCATTACGGCGAGAAAATTCAGATGATTACGTACGTACATTGCCCACGGGCAAAAGAATTACAAATCGAGGTATGGATACGAAGAGCGCGATATATTATGTATGTCTGTTATGACCCATACGAATTCTTCCCCTTACAGTTCAGTCGAATGGAAATCACAATTGAGATGCTGTATGTGTGAGGAATTTGCGATTTGACTGTTGATTCTTATGTATAAGTTCGCGAGAAACACGATGGTGCCTCTGGTTTTCTCTGGAATCAACTCCCAAGCTCAAAAAAAGCTCTCAAGTTGAGGCAGAAATAGAGGGGATATCCCACGGTATCCTGAGAGTCCACCTCTACATCAGGACGAACTCTCCATGCAAAGATAGGGAGCGAATACATTAGCAGGGATGCCGTGTTTTCAGTTTCGAGGTCCCCAAACAAAGTGGCAGCCCTGTCAATGTATTTGCTCCCTATCTTTGAATGGAGAGTTTGTCTTGATGTAGACGTAGAGGTGGACTCTCAGGATAGCGTGAGATATCCCCTCCATTTTGGCCTCAACTTGAGAGCTTTTTTTGAGCTTGGGAATTGATTTCAGAGAAAACCAGTGGCACCATCGTGTTTCTCGCAAACTTTTACATAAGAAGCAACAGTTAAATCGCAAATCCCTCACACATGCAACATCTCCATTGGATGTATTATGTCCAACGGAACCATGTTTATTATGATGTGAGGTCTGTTTTGCATATATTCTAATGGGTCTTAGGGTTCATGTATGAATGCACATAGTTATGTTTGGTAGAAATACGCCCATTTGGTGTTCTGTGGAGACGAAAGAGAAGGTGAAAGAACATGGGGGACGGTTGCAGAAAGCCATTTTTTCGATTTCATTTGATGCGGTATCAGAGAGGCAGCATAGAGCATGAGATAAATAACGAAGTTATATTTTTTGCCTTCGGAATTCCCTACACGTGTCGAGAGTTCCCAAAGCAACTTAACACCTAACTTGCAGTGATACAGAAAAGCACAGGTGAAAGATTGCCAGGCTGTATGAGAATTTGTAGAACCCTGTTTTCTTTTTTAAAAAAAAACCCTTTAAGAAATCATACTGAAAGTCCGTCAAATACCATGTCTGGTTCATAAAAGTCATTAAGTCTACATGAGCCAGTTTCAGCATTTTTTACATATCAGTGTGACTTATAGTACCACAGACACGTCTGTGTACTGATTATATTCAGACGGATTTAATAATTCAAAAAAATTTAATTTTATCAAATGGGAAAGGAAATTTTATGAAACGTTGCTAGAGAAACTTACCGAAAGTATTGTGGTTTCAAGACATTTCGTCGACGGTTTTTTGTCCGCGCACCTGTTTTGCCCAGTAGTTTACGTCCACGCGTAATATAAGCAACAGTGACTTGGTCCAAGGGTTATATTTTAGTCCGCATGTAAAATTATATGTATTAAGAATGTCGAAATGAGAAGATTGAGAGGGAAGGAGTTGTTGTTATGGTGACTCATTTTTTAAACGAAATGTTACTTTCTTCCTTTAATTCATCATTTTAAATTGTCATGGTGAATATTTTGTTTCATTTCTACCCTTAAAATTTTCAATATAAACACTGAAAAAAAGACTCCGGCCGTGGGAGCCGTCCTTACGGGCTATATAGGCATACCGTTTGCGTTCCGGGTTCAGAGGCCGAAATTTCCGTAGAGTGGAGCCGGAAGCTTCGATTGCTCCGGGTTCTACGCCCGGAACTTTCGGCCTCTGAACCCGGAACGCGAACGGTATGCCTATATAGCCCGTAAGGACGGCTCCCACGGCCGGAGTCTTTTTTTCAGTGAAATAAACCTCATATACACTTTCATTTTCATTTCTTTTTAAATAAAAATATTACTTCATTTTAAAAATATTTACATCCTTAAAACGTGGCAAATATCTGTAAAACATTCTCCAAGCGATGGCATCAATATTAATCTCAATGAACCGTCGTTGTGTTGAATGAAACTTAACAAAAATGAATAAAAGAGGGGAGGAAAACTAAGAAGCGCGCTATCTATGGTTTTAGCCCATCTGTCTATCGATCTTTTGGAGTGAGATACGTTCAATTTTGAGCATTTGGTTGCGCGCACACCACGCAGAGAAATAGCACAAAATATGAAAGAAAAAATTAAAGTGCTTTGGGAATCATTAAAATTGATACGGAACCATCTCAATATTTAAAAAACTCACGTTATTTTTCCCTTTAATACATTTTCCCCCCCGTCAATTTCATGAGGAGAATAATCCAGCAGAGTGTGCATCATTTCAAAATTATGAGTTAAAAAACGCTATGACTCCGCGAGTTTAAATATTAGAACGTAACACAGAGCAGAGCAGCGTTTTGCCAGCGCGAAACGCGCAATATTGCGGCACCTACAAACCTACGTGGATACTTCACGCATTGCGCAATGCTTGAAGTATCCACTTAGGTTTGTAGGCGCCAATGCGCTGCCCGGTCGCCCGCCGCGCCGCAGCATGCCACAGCGCGGCGCCTCAAGCAACTATTCCACAACAGAGGTGTTGCACAGCATCATACGATATTGAAGGCGCTTCGACATATTAAGAATCACAGGCATCCTTTTAAGAGTATGAAGCTTTCTTTGCAAATTTAATCATGATACTACGGCACAAAAAGAGCGAGGTAGTTCAAAAACTGACTAAGTCCTAGTAACCATTTTTAATAACGTTTGGCATAATTTTTTAATATCACTAGAGAAAAAATTGACTTAATATACGCAGACACATTCTTGAGTATGCCGTCAAGGATATTACTTTCAAACAAGAATAAAATATCTGAATGAAAGCGGGATTCAACTTGATGTAATTGACTTTTCTTTTTATAGAACCATCTTTTCTTCTTTAAACAAGCATTATTTTCTTTAGTGACTCAAAAGGCAATCTTTCCGGCAGTGAATTTGAGCATATTTCTGTTTGAATCAAGTCACTTTTATAACAATTATATGAATACTTATAAATGTGGAATCCATAGATATGGCGGTTTACAGTTTACATGCAAATAATGTACTTTTTAAACATTTGAATCTACCAAACGCAGAGCATGCACTCGTCAGATCATTTCACAGTTGTAAAGCATTTATCCCCGCGAATATTATCCATCTTGATCGAAGCCAATCGAATGGGACGGTAGATAAAATTTTCCGTTGAAATCTCAAAATTAGTGTATTCGACTCCGCTCGACAAATCACCACTAAAAATCTTTGCCTCCGCATTTTGAATTGATTTTCCCCCTTGGACAATCAAATTTTTAATCTGATTACTTCGTATGGATTTTGAAATATTTTTTTTAACAGCATCAACGTTTTTTTTAGAAATGACAACGTTGTATCACGAATCAGTATGCATAACATGCATTCATCTTCAAATATGATGTGCACCACCCGCCTTTCAAACGGAACTGAATAATCGACAAGAATCGAAAATTTCGCACTACTTTTTACTGAAAGCAAAATTTATAAAAACATCGAGGATTTTGCAACGCTGAGCCGTATAACCACATGTACGAGACGGAGGTATACGCCTACAATAGACACAGGGAAAGTACCGTCGTGTCCTCACGTGAAATAAGAACGCAATTTATTCCTCTCAGCTCTTCACTCCGCTGACGTAAGGGCATATCTCTGCTTCCACGTGAGTCCCAAAAAGTATAGATTTATATGCGTGACAGGGTTCATGTTGAAAATGAGGTACGATGTTCCGTCAAAGGAGCGACGAGCTTCGGTTTGGCCGTCTCCTCCACTCGCAAATTCGCTTCCATTCCCGCGAAGCGTTTGCCCTCAAATCTTTGCCTATTGAAAAATGGCCACCCCTCCCCTGTTGAACGCGGTTGGTTATATACATATATTTCAGCTTCCGAAATTGATTTTTCCTCCCTCTATCGAGGCAATATGCACTTGTGGGGAGCTGGATTTCTCACCGATGTGACGTCATATGTGGAACTTTATTCGGGTCGTGTTCTGCGGAGCTGAAGCAAAACTCATCACGTCAGTTCAAAAACGAAGTTGACAGTTTTCCGTTCTTGCATCTACTTTGGATGGGTGAAACTTTTGGTTTTAGTCATTCAGGTATGACACACCCGCGGTAACACTTCACGTGCAGATAAAATAAACTTTTAGATGAATTTTCTCCTGATGAAAAATTCCTGTTGGTTCGTTCTTCTCTGCTTTGCCAGAGTTATGATGAGCACAGGGATGTCTCGCGTGCTGAAGTATCCAATTAATGTATGGACAAGTTTCTCATCTGTAATGATTTGCTCCTTAAAAAAATAGAGCCAGGTAATACAGTTCAAATATTAGATCGTAACACAGAGCAGAGCAAGCAGCGTTTTGCCAGCGCAAAACGCGCACTATTGCGGCGCCTACAAACCTAAGGGGATACTTCACGCATTGCGCAATGCTTGAAGTATCCACTTAGGTTTGTAGGCGCCAATGCGCTGCCCGGTCGCCCGCCGCTACTACTGAACTACGGTTAAGACGAAATTGAAATTAAGTCGAATTTCTTTCCGGTTCTTAGCACGTCCGTAAGTTAAGTAGAGAATCGATTAAGACGAATTGCCGCTCAAGTCGAATTTTTTGTCGGCCCTTACACAATCCAACACAGCAAGCTTTCACTGTATTACGAAGTTGGTTTCTCTCCGAAATTATTCAGACATCATCCATTTCAGGAAAAAAATAACATTTTTTGGTCCCTCTGCGTGGAGTAAGTAATACAACAATGACTTTCATTGTCAGTATCATTCTAACACCACATAGGCGATCAGCAATTTAATTTCGCGACGCTCTTTTTTCTAACTTTTTGGGTTAATGTAAAATTTTCTGGAACACAAAGTGCCGAAAAATTTGATCAATCTAAAATTCGAAATGATATTAGGTGTCACATCGATAACACTCTATGTTCTAAGAATATTTTATTACTTTGCGCCGCTTTTTCAATTCTTATTTCTGCGGTTAAATAATTAGGGACTAATGCTAGATCATAAATGATAAAATACTCAGTCGGTACAATGATGTAGCTCCAACAGGCTGATTATTAAAAATGTTGGCACAACAAGGCATCTAAAATCGATATATTACACGGTACAGGGCTATGTCGTGTCTTATCCTTCCGACAAAGCAAGATTAAGTTTCAAGGATCAGGCTGCAGATAATTACCAGTGGTGTGTTTGCGATATATCGATGTATCTCTAATTGAAACCTATGGAAAAGGATCGATAAACAGGGTGTCCGCAACGAATACCTTAATAATCGATTATTTACTATAGTTTTAAATGGGGAAAGATCGATCATTCACGCCTCGCCACTGATAATTACCGATATGACCGATTGTCCGTACTCTCCCCGCATACGTATACTGCCGTTCTAAGGAAGAACCCCGTATGAACATTCAAGAGTTGCCAAATTTTCCTCGATATAATTAGTATTTTTACCTAATATTTTCAGATATTTTAGATTAAATTGCGTACAAAATTGTCCGAAACTTTTGAAAAATAATATTCACAATTTTCCCAGTAAATTCGGTTTTTATCGGAGGAAAATTGGCAACGTCTGAAGGCTCATACGGCGTTCTTCCTTAGCACGGCTGTACAGGTACTCTAAGTTATGTTGTAAAGTTTCCATACATACATATAAGTCGCTTTACAGCACTCCCTCGCGCTCTACGACTCCTAACCTCCACTGCTCTCTTTCACACCACAAATCTTGGGGATCAATATCAAAGAATAATCTTGGGAATCAGAGATTTGTGTAAAGTTTCCGAGGGTGCAATTCATTTTTCAGATGGATGGAGTGAATAGGATGGGAAGAGCGAATTTGATACGGAGGACAGGGACTGGAATAGAGAGGTAAAGCGTCGGACGTAACCTGCGGACTTTTTTTTTGCATAAACGTCTCAAAAGGAGTTGCATTATCCCACAACATTTTCTGGTCTGAAGAGGGGGGGGGGGTTATCACGTGACCGTCTGCGCGGCTCCAAGTCAATTCGGTAATTCATCCGAGAGTTCATCCTGGACTCAGCGTCCCCGGAAAACGGAAATCCAACCGGACAAATAACGGGTTGAACTGTCACTAATGTCAATACCGCTGCCATATCGCCCGATGAAGATGAGGATCAGCAGTGTAAAAACCATATCGTAACGATCAGTTTCGAGACGCGGAAGCATGGCAACGCTGCAATCCAATGATCCGAGTATCGTGTGTCAGTCTCACGAACCTGCGACTGGATGAAGGCGCGGGAAAGTCGCCTCTCAGCTTCGCGCTGTTGCCGCTTCTCGATTGAGCTTCGGAAGTTCGATACCGCACCTTATCAATATACCTTTGTGGGGAGAGTATTGCCACCTATTTTCTTGAAAAATTTCATTAGTTTGCGAGTTTTAATCTTATATGGAGTCATCAAGGTCAAATCGACGGATTTAATCAACGCACATTTGAACTAAATTCTGCAATTGGACGTATTTCTGTCAAACGGAACTAAACGCCATCAGAGGAGGAAGGTAGAGGAGGGCTCGGATTGGCGGCGAAACCGGGCGTCAGGCTCATTCCGTCCTATACTCGCAATGATTTTCCATGACGCTTAGTTCCGTTTGACAGGGCGCGCTATCCGGCATTCTAAATTCCTCAAAAGGAACTCCATTTGGCGCTTAGACCCGTTTGACAGAACTACGTCCAATTAGGAGATACAATTGCTGACCAACTATAAAAACACGTATGTGTGTAGGTAAATTAATGGCACATACTTTGTTTCTAGACTGAGCCACAGATCGTAGTTCCTAATTGCAAAATTTAGTCTATCTTATATTCTCTAATTTTTAACTTTTCCAACAGCAAAGTCATCGAAGTTGTGACTCAAAATTTTGTGAGCAACTTCTTCATACTCCAGAGAATATTTACAGCAAAGTTCAATGCATTATGTTATTTGTTCCTTCGTTAAAAAAAAACGAATCGAGAAGAAATTAAGAAACATAAAGCGTTTCAAGCTGATGAATCAAATCTGTGATTGCCACCAAAAAAAATCGCTCCATACTCCTCTTGTCTTCTTTATCTATAGTTCCGTCTATCAATTTCAATAATCAGCCCTTGGTAATGTCGGTAAAACGGGATGGACCTCATGCTGTCGCGAGCGTAATCGATACCCTGGTCGCGGAAACGGCAACGCTGGAAATGGAGGGATGAAACAGCTGCCACGAAGATGAGCCAGGGCCCGGACGGGGTGACTCCCGAGGGTTGCGAGGCGGGGAGGGGATGGGGGTGTCAAAGGCTTCAGATAATCATTCGCCGAGACAGCAGAAACTTTCGACTTTTCTCGCGTCCTGAGCTCGCCTGTTGCGTTACGAGCATCGTTGTTGAGCGCTCGTCGAGGAAGCTTGGTGACAACTTTCAAAACATAACTCCAGCACCGGCGCGGCGCTCGAGGCCAGAGTTAAATACATGCATTGTGCTTTAGAAATATCTCAACTAATAATATGACGCCTGGAGAATGGTTTTGTGGTGAAAATGGGCGATTTTATGATAAAAGAATAAACTGATGTCACCGGTTTACTTTTTCCATCATCCAGAACTTTATTGTATAATACAATGGGTCAGTGGCGCTGGTCACCGAATCGTGCTTTGATGCTTGATTCTTGTAGTTCTACGTTCAAACCTATGCATCAGGTTCTTCTCTTGCTGGGTATTTGTTTCGACCTATAGTAGTAGGTAATCAAGAAGTAGGCGCAACATTTGACATATCGACGAAGCTCCACAACCCCAATCCGAAAATTTGATAGGTGTACTATCGGTTTCGTAGTTTCGGAGTAGTATCTTAAAATTAAATAACGATGGTAAATGATGTGAGCCAAGCAGGAATTTTCAGAAATGCTGATTTTAGGGGAACGCGAATACGTAAATTTACTTTAAAAGAGATAGGAGTAGAGGAATGCTTTCAGAAATGAGCATCCAAAATTTATGAGGTAAAGTGGATTTTTCCGAGAAATTTACCAAGCGTCTACCGCCAAAAACTCAATTTCGCTAATTTTGACTCTACTCGCCTTTAAAATCTCCCCAAAAAGGTTTGTTCTAACCAAAAGAGCTAGAAAGATCCATTCCCACGGATTCGGTTAAATGAGTCATCGAGTTTTCGACTTACGCGGTTTGATGTTGAGTATCCAACTCGTTTCTCTAATTCTACAGGGAAGGTTAAGCTCTGTATAATTTATAGATAACCCGAGTTTAATTCTTCTTCGTTTCGGTTCCTCGTGTCCCGAAACTTCAAACCGAGTGCTAAGCGTTCCCGGTCGAAGGTACACTCCAACCGGGAGACAGCCTTTTGTTTGCCGTTCTGGCGGGGGAGAAAAATGGGCGCCTCTTAGAGGTAACAAATCTGGAGGAGCTAATGAGAGAGCCGAACACTGTGTCGACTCGAGGTACACCGCCCGGAGTTAAATGATGGCGGAAACTATCGCCAGTAAATCTTCCTTTTTCAGGGCTCCAGAGACACGGGAGAGACTCATCCACCCGAACACATCACCACGTGATTCTTTTATCTCCTCAACAACTCATGGTCCGTTACGAATAAGAGTTGCGCCCTCTGCGCCCTCATGCCGGGCTAAGATGATAAGTCTGCTCCCCAAAATCAGCGGTTCAGTTGTTGGGTGCAGCGCGAGCACCTCTTGGTTGCGGTGTTTCATAATCGGACATATATCTGCCGAACGGATCTATGTGCATTATGACGTAAGCCCTGTTATGCATACATTCTTGTGGGTCTCAGGGCTCTTGCCTTAATCTGCCGTGATAAGGAAGAACACCGTATGAGCCAGAGAAACAGGCAACATTCTCCTAGTAAGAGTACAATTTGCGAGGGAAAATTTGGCAACAATTAAATGTACTAACGTAGTTTTGTTAGTGAAATCTACTATCTAACTATACTAACTATCAAAATTAACGATCAATGTTTCCTTTAACAACCGAATAGATCTCTAAACTCGGTTTGCGGGTAAGGAGACCAACCTCTAAAATTCTAAAGTATATACCTAACGGAAAATAGTGATTTGTGTTCGTTCTGCACGCAACGGTTTATTTACTTGCTGACCTTTTTTATTCAATTTTCATAAATTTAGAATTATTGATTTTTACTCGGTGCAGGTCAGACGAAATCTAATTAGCCAAACGCAGAACCACGGCCCTCCCAACAACGAATTACAAAAGCCGTTAAATTGATCGTGAGACCCAAGAGCTTATGTGAAAGTGTTCAAAAGCTTCTTGGACCCTTTTGCCGTGAGTTACGGCCCCATTACGGCATAATTAAAACGCAATCAACCTCGAACGTTGTCAAATTTCGACTTGCGAACCGAAGCAGAGTTATACATTACAGGATTGCACATCGTAGCATTGGATTACCATTTGAAGGTGTACGAAATGTAGCGCTAAGAACTGTATATGTCGTAGACAAATAGTGAAATCAGGTGCAAATTAGGCTGGGTGACATTTTGAAGATTTGAGACTAAGCAAAACTATATTGCCTTGTAATTTAAGTTTCAATATTTTTTTTCTCTCAAAATAACTCTTGATGCATAGAATGCGCCTTCAAATTCACAGGTATGTAAAACCAGGACTCGTCCAGAACTTAGCAAGTTACGATAAGCTTACGCAAATATTCCTTACAATATTTGGCAAAAGCGGTTCGGCTTCTTGCCTCGCACTCTCGCGAAAGCTGTAAATCGTAATGTTTCGCAAACCGCCTCTCATTATTGTTGGTTCACGGCTCAGATAAAAGCCCGCGCTGACAGATTTCGTATAATTCGACGACACGTAAGGGTGAAAATATGTAGGATACGAGGCTTCGAGCAGCGTCGGATGTAAAACAAAGTGGCTTCATTGCACCATTGAACGGCTCCATTAAGTAAAGTGTGAGGCGGCCAAGTGGAAGTGCCCATTGAAATGAATCAGTCCACAGAATCGCTGCCTTTACAACCGAAAACACCACTTCTTCGCACGCATTACTTGGTGATTCATACCCTGATCTCTGCTCCCTTTCGATTCAAGCCGTTATGGGAGGGAAAAATTAACGACTAGGGGTCCAGTGGTAAATTGCCTTCTACTTTAGGTCTTTCTCACGACTTTTAAGATTCGGAAAAACCGACCGTTTGACAAAAGTTTCAAGATCCCTGCGTAATTTACATTGTCTCGTTGTTTAGTTTCTACAAGAAACCTAATGTTTAGAGCAGAGACACAAGTTTATCAGAAAAGAGCAATATGCTACCAGTTTTAGATGAAAGAAAATGTACCATCTAAAATAGTTTAATTTTGTTCCTGGCTCTCGATAATCCTTAGGGCAAGAAAATGTAGACTTGTATTAATAGTCAATTCGAGTGTCTTTTATATTAAAGTTTTCCTTGTACTGTCATATCCACCCTATTAACAGATTTGAATCTCTCCTGAATGTGCTGCGCATATGTTTTGTACCAAAAATGTTTATTAATTAAAACACATGGTATTTATAAAATTAATTCGAATTTGTGCTATCTTCATGAGGACGAGAAGTTCTACTCGCCTCTCTTTTTTTAAACAAATAATACAAATAAAAATCAAGACCAATGAACGACGGAGGTCTTATGTCGTTTCATTGTGTTACAATTTACAAACCGTTTTTACTTTTTTACAGGTTGAAATGAAGGCGCGAAAATGAGAACCCCTTCAATTCAGCAAGTATGCAATGAGAGCTACACGAGAGTCGTAATAGTTATGTAGCGGAGATTTTGCACGTTTATTCATGGACAGACTGGTTTAATCAGAAATAAGCCGCAAAAGCGTGGCTCTGCAGAGAATCTATGAATAGCTTTATGTAAAGTCAGTGAAAATGTACATATTTTATAATCCTGAATTTTCTTGTGTGTTTCCTTTTTTGGGAAAATTAATTTGAGTAAAATTCTTCCTTCCAATTTGCTGTTCATCATCATGGGAAATTTACGGGAAGTTTCAAGGTATAATGCTGCTTAATTTTCTTTGAAAAAATTGTAAAGGAGGCAAAGTGTTACAACTGCATAATGCATCGCGCTAATCCCGGTACGAATTTCTATTCACTTGTGTGCATATTCTAAAAATAAAATACATCTTCTCACCGATAAAAGTGTATGAAGGACATCTTCATTTAAGGTGTGTATTAAAAATGATATTTATTTCTAGTCGACGATTTAAAGCATGTATTTTGGACATTATTGACTAACACTCAGACTCAGTTGATTCTCTGAAAATTGTATAAATGGAAAATCTACCCACTTGTTTTTAGTTCCTCGGTATGTCAGGCCCATCATTTTCTATATCAGCAATTGAAACAAATCGATATGTATTGCTGAGTAGATACTTCCAGGCGCGTAAGATAATCAAAATTGAAGATCCTGAAACGAATAACGAAGGAAAAATACTGCGAATGAGAAAAGGTTGTCTGAAGCAAAGCTCTAGTTTCCTGATTCGTTACGGTCAACGCGTATTTTTAACGACTAAATTTTTCGCAGACTCCGTCAGGACTGCCGACGTCTGGTTTAATTACGGAATGATTTAAATTAGAACCTGAATGAGCGCCATTCCCGAGCCCCCAAAAGTCTTGCACGGTTGCCTAATATATTTCAATTTATCCATCTTGTATCTTGATAATAAGGGAAAATGTGATTTTTAGCGTGATTCCGGCAAAACTGTCGCCCAATGCTGCGAACCATCAAATTTTTGCGAAAAAATACATACAGAGTTGGCGAATTTAGATGAGCGATATGGCAACCCTTTACCCATCAAGGAGTGCAGAAAAGTTCCGAGAGGAGGTAGATCTTGGCGGTTAATTGACTACAGTGTTGCCGGGTGGACGAAAAAAAATCCAAAACCACAGCCCAAGTTTGAAGCTGAAATACTTCAGGAGGCTCTATGTGAGAAATGGTGTGGACATTTCCACTTTCCACTTCATTTATTAACATAAACAAACAATTTTTTACTTAAAATAGTTTTACTTAAAAAATATGAGCTGAGCAGTTTTTCTTGCATACTTCCGAGTTTTATACGTCAAAAACTCAAAACTTTTTTTTTCTTGCTGATCTGATAAAAATGTATCAGCTTTAAATTTTCCTGGATTAAAACATTATCAGATTTGATGCTTTCCATGTCAAACGAGCGCATTTTTCCATTCAAACTTATTCCATCGATTCTTGTTTTACTCAGGCTTTAATAAAGCCTTAGCTTTTGTAACTTTACTGTTTATAGTAACAGGAAGCGCACACACATTTAAGAATTTTTATCAGTCGATTATTTTAGTTTCTTCCTTATTGAAACTTACTGCTTGAAAGAGAGATAATAACATTTTAACACGGTGGACCGCCAATAACATTTTAATGTTGCAATCTTACCACCCCTGAACGCTTTCCTGACACTAGCTAGTATTAGAGTCTTCCACTCAGTGCTTTACTTCTTCTTAGTTAGAGTTTCAATTATTTGCAACAAAAATTCACGAGCATTTTGAAACTCAATGAGTATACGTTTTGCACAAGTTCGTCAAGATGATTGCAATACTATTTCAGTAAGTTTCTAATGTCGCTAAGCGAGAGACAGTCATCAATTTTTTTTAGATTAATTTCAGAAATATATGATATGATTACATGAGCGCGCAGGAATTTCTGATACACGGCAAAAAAGTCGAGCGCCTTCAATTTTTCGACATGCATTGAGGACAGCCTCAGAGCATGAATGATTGCTTCCAGGCGTTGGCTTCCAATTGCGTTGCATCACTTACGCGTCGCTCCCTTAATGAGCTGAACATCATTTTGCAATTACGAGCTACAATTTTTGGCTCATCCGTAAAAACACTTTTGTACAAAGGGTGACTAATGGTACTTATACGTATATAAACTGAGCCAGGAATTGTAGTTCCAAACTGCAAAATTTAGTCTAGTTATCGGCTAGAAGACAACTTCTGTCCGTTGAGAAACATTCCTCTCTTCTTCTTTTTCAATGAACGATAAACTTTTGGTGCTTAATTTCGCCCATTTGATCTAGCACTTGTCATCGCTGGAGTTTGAAACAAGGTCAAGTTGGGACGTTCGAGAGCAGTTGGCAACGAATGAAAAGAAAATGTTTCGTCTCTCTTCTGATCCTTTCGAACTTGGCTTAATGAAGGGCTGAGAGAGAAGCGATTCAGCCTTTGTTTCTTTCTTAAACCTGTCTTTTCAAGTTTGATTGAAGGGAGAGACGGAAAAAAAGGAATGGATAGGGTCGCTGGATTCACTGCGGAAGTTCTTCATAACTGTCACATTATCTTTTTCTCGTAAGTTACATTCACTTCGACGGAATTCTGGGCTTCGTCGTCATTACATGATTTTTCTATCTTTCATATCTCGACCGCATATGTGTGCCAAATTCCTTGAATTGTCACATCTGAGTGGGATAAGGGAATTACAGTCATAGCTTACTTCTGGCGTGCTAAGGAAGCACTCCGCATGGACATTCGAGAGTTGCCAAATTTCTTTCGATAAAATGTTTATTTTGAGTAAACATATATGTATATTTTTCCCTGACGATTTCAGAAACTTTAGATGAAATTGCGAACCAAATTATCCGAAAAACTGGAAGAAAAATGTTCAGAAGTTTACCAGAAAATTCGTGTTTTATCAAAAGAAATTTGGCAACGCCGGAAGGTTCATACGACGTTCCTTCTCAGCACGGCAGACAGATTTTTATGGAAACCCATATGTCTAATTCTACAAGAATGTATGCAAAAGAGAAGTCAACACATGTTTCCATTATCTCCTGTACGCGGGTCAAAATTTTAGTTGAAGAATAAGGGAGAAATTTCTTGAACAAGCTTGCAAAAAGGGCTCTAAATTGTATCCTCCTGAGGTATTTTAAAAGGAAGCACCGGAGAATAAGTGTACTTAATCTTCAGAGGATGTCATTAATTGGCTCACAATTCAATATAATCTCGTGTCTATTCTTCCTTGTCTAAACTTTCTCTTTCTTCACTTAAGGCAACCACTCTTCAAGTAACCCTCGTTAACGTTAATTTAATCCCATCCCACAGCCAATTTCGATTCCTCGAGCTGCTCTCCGCAGGGACCAGCTCTCGAACAGCATCCGAGTAAAATTGTCACAAAAAAGCAGCAGTCTTTACGAAGCATTGGGAAAAATATAAAGTTGAGGAACTTCGCGTAAAATTTACGCGAACAGTTATAAAAGGGAGAAAAAATATCGTGTAAAAATTCTATAATTTTGACAAATCGCACAGTATCTTTGGAGCTACCTTAAAAACCTGACTGTAGCCATGACTGTGGTATTTTAAGAATCCTCTCATACAATTGTTTACGGCTGCATTGAATTTTTGTTTAAATTATAACAAAGATACACAACTAGAAAAAACTCTGCCCTGATATTTATGTAGAGGTTTTTTAGTAATCCCTTTTGAGAGGGAAGAAAACCTGTATATGTACATTAAAATAACTACAGGTGCTGGAAAATACAAAGAAATGAAAGGTATCCTTGTTTGAACAAGTTAGCACAGTAATGATTATTCGTGATATTTACAGAAAATGTGCAACGTCACAAATTATGTTACATATTTTTCATTCTTTCTTTGTTGAAAAATCTGCACCTAAGGATCACAGAAACAGTCAAAGGATCGTATCCATAGTTATTTCTCAAACCCTTCCTCTTCCCAGGGAGGTCTCATATCGACGGTGTAAGTCGGTAAGTACTTTACGTACGTAAAAGCGCCTTCAATTTCGCCTGATACTGTGCAATACCTCTGAGGCGGAATAGTTGCGCGGAGCGCCTTTGACATTATCGCTTCGACTTGATGGCAGAAGATAAGGATTATTGCTGAAATTTTACTGTGGCGCGTGCGCAGCCACATATTTTCTCATCAACAACCGTTCGTTACTTAATTTGCAAGTGTTTTAATGGCAATTTTATGTGGGCAAACCATTAACCCTTTAAAATATGCCGTGATTTTTCCGAAATAAAAATGGGAATAAATATTATTTTAGTAACGCTGTAAGTGGGCAATCACATAACTCTGTTTGCGACGTCGCAGACTTCCTGTCACAATATTTTTTTTTTTTTTTTTAACGGAAAACTACTCAACGGCAATTCTTTAAAACTGCTGTGATTTTTCTTCTCTGTGCGAAGAAAATTCTCCAAAAACTTCAAGGAATGAGGTCAATTTGTTCTCCTCTAAGAAAATAACATGGAGGCGGAGATTTTCCGACACCGCAATCGAGTTTTGTGATTGCCGACTTACACCGTCGATATGCTTTATGTTGCGTTCAAGGGAGGTTTGAGGAGCATCAAGGCAAGGAAACAATGAAATATCGACGGCGTCAGTCCGCAACCACGTATCTCGTTTGTAATGTTTTAGCCTGGGAAGAAAAATTATGGCAGTTTCTAAGGATTGCCGTTTAAAAAATAAAGCATGACAGGAGGTCTGCGACGTCGCAAACCGAGATTCTTGGTAGTGGACTTACTCCGGCGATATATGGTCAAAAAGCGCGAAATCGTGGATATTCATGAAAATCGGCGTGCAAGTTTACATGCAGGAGCTCGTTTCAAATAAATGGCGTCGAAGGGAAAGCTGCTCGGGAGCTGTGGCGTGGTCTGCTTCGATATACATCCATATTTCCCCATTTGAAGCTATGACAAAGAATCGATTATTAAGGTGTTCGTTGCGAACACCCTGATAGTCGATCCTTTTCCATAAGTTTAAAATGACCGCGTTAAACAGAAAGGAACCAAGCCACATCAGCTATTGCCAAATTTAATCGGGCAATTTAATTTTTTACATGAAAACGGTTGTGCGGATTTCCGTACAAAGTTCAGTGAAAAATCTCCACACTACGAAACAAATTCCTTACCACTTTCAAAGAGATCCGCACAGACGTTTTCTCGTAAAAAATTAAATTGCCCGGTTAAATTTGGCAATAGCTAATGTGGCTTGGTTCCTTTCTGTTAAACTCGGTCCAAATGTCGGTGCAATCGATATATCGCAAATCACGCCACGCCTCTGCTCGGGAGTAGAGTACCTTTATAGACAGAGTATGGTCATTCGTATCTTTTTACAACAGGAAAACTGTGCCGCTTTTTTATTGGTCAACGAGTTTTTAGGCTTCACGGTGCTCTTACGGCCGTGAATAAACAAACAAGATGTCGACTCACCGTAACATCGATGAGAAGCTTGACCAAAATTTCAATTATGCGGCAGTAACAATTTAGACTAGCATATGTACGAATAACTTATATGAGAAACGCATGTAAACACTGTTAAATCGTCTTTCGCCTTTATCTCAGGATGATGTAAGATGTGCATAACACTGGGAAAAAACCACACTGTATCTAGAGTCCAGACTCTTAAAAACATCGACAAGAAAAAATACTCTTGATTAAATCGGAGTTTTGCTTAAATCAAGAACCAAGCCTCTTAATTTGAGCGGATTTCATTTTGATTTAAGCAAAAATCTGATTGAGTCAAGATTATTTTTTCTTGTCAATGTTTTCAAGAGTATGGACTCTACATCCAATGTTTTTTTTTTTTTTTTTTTTTTTTTTTTTTTTTTTTTTTTAAATTGCCTTTCGCGCCTTTATCACAGGAGGATGTGAGTTTTTTTTTCCAGTGAACCCAAAACTTACTAGCTGAAAACAGCATCTTGTTTGTTTATTTACGGCCGTAAGAACATCGTGTCGGCCTATTTTCACGCGACCAATGAAAAACCGGCACAGAAATGGTCATACTCTATCTATAAAGATTCTCTACTCGGGAGGGGCGCGAAGAATAGAACCAGCGCGGCGACACGGTAATAGTACGAGGCGGGTGTAGCGCCTTCCGGGCGATGCTGTACGGCGGGTTGCGGTCGGCGCGCCTCGTGGTGCAAATTTGTGATGTTTACCAAATTCGGGTCAACCCGCCCCGGGCCTGCCTCCGCCTCCCCGACTCGACTTATCCGCAATAATCTTGGGAATTAATCACTTTTGTCGCCACAACTCACCACCCTGCCCCGGCCACCGGATTTCTGGGCCCCGCGATATCGCGCACAATTGTTCCCCTGTCCTAAGGAAAAACGCCGTATGAACCTTTAGACGTTGCCGAATTTCCTTCGATAAAACAGAATTTACCAGGAGGATTGTAAATATTTATTTCCAAAATTTTCGGACAATTTTGCACGCAATTTAATCTAAAATATTTGAAAATTTCAAGGGAAAATATACTTCAATTAAGTCAAAAATACATGTTTTATCAAGGGAAATTTAGCAACTCTTGGATGTGTATACGGCGTTCTTCCTTAGTGCGGCAGAGTACCCGCAGGCTCCAGCCTCTCCGCGCTGGAATCAGGAGCTTTACGCATATGTTAAGAGGTCCACTGCAAGCTCGTTCCCCTCAAAACTTTAGTGATTACATCGATCTTGCGGCTCTTGACTTTATCGATAAATCGATGTTCGATGGTCCAAATGGACCGCGTTTAGCAGAAAGGAACTAAGCCACATCAGATATTGTCAAATATAACTGGGCAATTTAATTTTTTACAAGAGAGCTTTTATGCGGATTCATTTGAAATTTTTTTTTTGAATTTGCTGCATACTGTGCAGAAAATTCACTGAAATTTGCACAAAAATCCGACCTCCGATTTTTATGTAAAAAATCAAATTGCGCAATTAGATTTTAAAATTGGATGATGTGGCTTGGCTCCTTTCTGCTTAACGTGGTCCAAATGTGAAGAATCAAACATGATCTACACTGTCGTACCAAGGAAGAACGACGTATGAACATTCGAAAGTTGCCAAATTTTCCTTGATAAAACCTGTATTTTTGAAGAAAATAATGCACATTTCCCTTCAAAGTTCCATATTAAATTGCGAAAAAAATTGTCTGAAAAATTAAAGAAAAAAATATTTACGATTTGCTACTAAATTTACTTTATATCGAAGAAAATATAACAACACCTGAAGGCTTATACGGCGTACTTCTTTAGCACGACAGTACATTGTAAAGTCCGTATCCAGTTAAAAATTGTCTGAATCAGATTCCTATATCTGAAACAAGACTTAATCAACAGCTATTCTGAAATATCTTCAAAACATAGACTCGCGTCATTTAAACTAGATCTGTGACCTTCGTATAACCTTTAATCATCATAGATAATCTGGAAGGACTCACCTGTCTTGCCAGAACTCAGATTAGCTTCAGCACCAAATCAAGCATGTATTAGGAACATAGTTGTTCACAACGCACACTGTATAGAATCCAGGAACAGAGTTCAATTCGACGCTTAGCTGACAAAAGGGCGTAATTACACTTAGAGATGAGCCCGGGAGAGCCTTGAGTTATATGGACGTCAGGGTTCATCGTCCAGGGTAGTTAGGTCCTTATGTCAGGAGGGTGACGAATTTATGTACAGCTTGAGAAAAATTACCTGAAACAAACAATCGTAAGAAATTAGTGAAAATAAAAAATCATTAAAAATTAGAACAGTGAATTTACGAGCTGAAATATTTATAAAAGTTTTTCACTGTCACTTTTCCTTGTGAAATCATCGAAAGTTCGAGGTTTTAATCTTAATTCTCGTTTGTGACTCCATGAGGGGGTTGGGGGTTGTCTTGACTCTCAGTGTAAAGGAACTCTACTAGAATCTTGAAGGAAACTCGATTTCGGAGATTTGGGGGTTTCTGCTCTCTTTGGTAAAATGCGAAAGAATACGCACGTATCGGCAACTGTGAGCGCGGAACATTTTTCGTTGACAGTGGCGCCCCCACCGGGGAGCGGGGAAGGATCGTGAATCAAATTTTATCGGGAGCGAGAGAATTAATAAAATGGTTGTTGTGTATTTGCGATGAATGAATAATGGCTTCACCGCCGGCGCGTTTTACGCGGTCGCTTCAACGCTCCGCTCACTCAAAGCTCCCCCTCTTCGTCCATTTTTCTTCTGAAAAGCAGACGATAGACTGTTTACGGACGGAAAAGCAAGGATGCAAACCCGTGAAAAAATGTTCAGCCTCGAGCGAAAGTGTGGGAGGGGGGGAGAAATCAAAAAAATTTAAATTAAGAGAATAAAGTGTATTACTACACTGTACACTGTATGAGATCCTCTATACTGCCATGCAAAAGAAAAATGCCGTATCGGTCTTTAGGCGATTATAAAATTTCCTCAGGTGAAATACAAATTTTGAAAGAGAATGCTGACTATTTTCCTTTCAAATTTTCAGAGAATTTCACACCCGATTCGATTTAAAGCACATGCGATTTCCAATGTGAAATATTCATGATTTTCCTCAAAAATTACTGTTTTATAAGAGTACATTTGGCAACTTCTGAAGGTTCATGCGGCGTTTATCCTCAGCACGGCAGGGCCGGACTAAGGGGGTGGCCACATGGGCCGCGGCCCATGGCGGCAAATTTAGGGGACGGCAAATTTTGCAATTTTTTTAATGTAGGTATCAAAAAAAGAGAGAAAAAAATCGGATTCAGAAAATAAATTACAAACCAGAAAAGGCGACAGGATCTCTCATTTCCTGAGGGTAAAAGTATACTAATTTCTAATTTTGTCGTCTTTCGGTGATACAAGAGACAACACCTTTAATTAGCCGAGTTAAGAGAGAAACCAAACACGCAATTTAACCTGGAACGGAGCGGCGCGGCGGTCGGCATGAAACGCATAGCGCCTACAAGACTTCATGAATACTTTACGCATTGCATCAAACACAGTGCGTTCAGAAGCGGTCCGTGTGAAACGCACAGCGCCTATTTGACTGTAGGAATGCTTCACGCATTGCGTCAAACACACACTGGTAAAAAAAACTTCTTGGTTCAAGAGTGCAGTTTCTTGTCGCCGGATTTAAGAGTGTGGACTCTTGTTTCAATGCAAAATCCGCTTGAATCAATGCAAAATCCGCTTGAAACAAGAGTTCAAGACTCTTAAATCCGGCGACAAGAAATTGCACTCTTAAGTCAATGCACCGCGGCATTGGTCCAAGAGATTTTTTTTACCAGTGCAGTGCGGTCAGCTTGTTCTTTCATAATGTTTTCGTTCATTTTTTATAAATGGAAGGTCTTGTCCACACAGAAATAGGTTCACGGCACTTAACTTTCGCGCAAAGTTCCGTGAACTTTTGCCGGTAATGTTGACAGGGCTTTGCAAAAAATGTGTTCAAGACGAGTAAACGCGTCTTGTGCACCCCTCCCCGCTGCACGTTCACTTGATGGTTTTTATTGATGTTTCAAAACGAATGAGAAGGGGGTGGCAAAATACAGGCGGCCCACGGGCGGCAAGTAGGTGAATCCGGCCCTGCAACACGGTAGTTGAGCTCTCGATGCTTGGTATTTAGATGAATTCACAGGGCTTAAAAGAACGGATCAGCAGTCAATAGGGCAATCGTTTTTCAAATTTCGACGACACGTGTTTAAAAAATTTTAAACTTGCGAAAATAATGCTATTGCCAATGAGCGCTTTTGCTGCTTTTCAGTATAACGCATCTAATACGCATCATTAGTTGGTTCCAAGAATCGCCGAATCAACTGCTCTCAAGTGAATTCTCGCGGATATAAACCGACTTTCACTGTGAGCACTCTCATTAAATCAACTCTTTACCGACTTAAATACCCTGAAAGGAGTTCATCTTTAAAGGACGCCATTAAACGAAACGGGGCTATCTACATCAAGCGATTTGAGCAAGCGCGTAACTGCTGGAGAGCCACAGTGTGAAGATACGTTGTTCTTTAAATCTTCAAAAAGAGATAGATCGCTTTTGCTCAGTAACGTCCTAATGATGCGCCGCAGTGAGCTTCTACCAAAAACAATTAATTTTCCCTCTCAAGGAGGGCTTCAATCTTCAATCAAGACGGCCAATCACGGCGAGCACACTCAAGACACCGGTGTTGAATTAAATTTAATGAAGTTTTTGGAATCTTTGTGGTTCTCCATTTTCTCGGCCTTTGAACGCATCCGTTGCGTCGAGTCGGCGCTGATATTTCGCTCCGGGATCAAGTTTCAAAAGTTCTGCGAGGCTTCGTTAACTTTGTTAGCGTTTTATTAGATTGGCCCCATCGCCTGTAATGATCCGGAGAGCTCATTATTTTAGAGATTTCGATTGTCTGCATTCGTCATGTTTCGGAGAAATAGAACGCTCCGCGCAACTCCGTAACGATCTTTGTAAGTTTGAATACGTTTCTTTTCTGCTTGGAGTCTTCAAAATATTAAACATGTGCATTTGCATCGAATAACTTCCTGGTAGCATCAAAATAAGACGCATGTTTCAAATTTCACTTCCAATCAGTACTACACAAAATTTTGGAGAGTATTTTTTAAATTCAGGGAACACGGAAAAAAAGAGGTAGAGGTTGTTAGATGATTTGGACAATTCTAATTAATTATGGTAGTTCCCGAACTAATCACGGTAGTGCATCAATTATAATTGTGATAGTATCCCAATAAATTAGGTCACAACCCCATATCAACGGTGTAAGTGGGCAATCACATAACTCGGTTTGCGACGTTGCAGACTTCCTGTCATACTTTATTATTTAAACCGAAAACTACTCAACGGCAATTCTTTAAAACTGCCGTGATTTTTCTTCTCTGTGCCAAGAAAATTCTGCAAAAACTTCAGTAAATGAAGTCAATTTGTTCTCCTTTAAAAAAATAACGTAGAGGCGGAGATTTTCAGACACCACAAACGAGTTAAGTGATTGCCGACTTACACCGTCGATATGTTGCTGTACTCCCCCAACTTCAGTTGCGGTACTTACACACCTAATTGGAAATTTCCATATCATCCAACAAATTGGGGCAGTACCACAATTTTAAGGGCTGACGCCTAATACTTTTTCCTCGTGAAGTAGGGCATCCTTCCTAAAATAAAAATTTGCAAAAAGTTGCAACGTCGCAAAACCATTGCCATCTCTATTTCCAGCCGGCAAATTGGCAACGGACGAACAATTTTCCGTTTTGGAGATATTTTCGCCATTAAGAGCGGCAATTGGTGATAAAAGAAGTTCAAGGGAATGGACGATTAATCGAAATGGAGAATTTTTTGTTATAACGAATGTCGTCATAAAGAGAGAGAGCACTGTACCTACATGGTTTTGGTAGAATCACCATCGGGACGTATCCATTGAATACAAGGATACTTCGCCACTCTTTACTTGAAAAGAAAGTGAATTGATTTAAGCAGTAATATTTTTTAATTTTAGGCCTTATATGAAACTTTTTCTTAAATTGAGCAGGAAATATACCCTTAGAAGAAATGCCCTTGTATCAAACCTAAATCTGCCTGAATCAAGCGATTCTCTCATTGATTCTAACGGAAATCCGTTGAAAGACATATTCTCGTCACGTCGTAAGATTTTTTATATTTTCGGTATGCGACGTGCAGCTCCAAGCATGATACCGAAAAAAATGTATACCGAGGGAAGAGTTCAACGCCGGCTTTGATTCTGGGTGTAGACTCCTTGATTTTTGTGACTGCCTTTCGTTTTCCTTATTGCCTTAGAAATAGACGGCGCTAACAATAAGCAGAAAGGAACCGAGCTTCATCAGCCACTGCCAAATTTAATCGGGCTATTGCATTTTTTACACAAAAATGGTTGTGCGGATTGCTTTGAAAGTTTTAAGGAATTTGCTTCGTACTTTATTGAAAATTTACTGAAATTCGCAAAAAATCCGTACAACCGCTTTTATGTATAAAAATGAATTGCCCAGTTAAATTTGGCAATAGCTAAAGTCGCTTGGTTCCTTTCTGTCCGCGAAATACGCGATCCAATGTCGTCTTCTAGTTTCGCACGAATCCCAATCCAACAAATACTCTTGCCTTAAACCTTGTCTCTTACGTCTTTTCTCAAAGACTCCCAACATCGACAGACTCCGTTCTCAATTTTGTTCGCATAACATCACTTCTCATTCCTCAGTCCCGAAAATAATAACTTGACCGCATCAACCGCCAATTCCATCGCTTCGATCAATAAAAGAATCCGCTTATTGATGACGGCGGCAGTAGCGTGGCGTGCTTTACGACCTATCGATTGACCTGCCCTTTAACCCCGTGGAAAAAGACCGATAAACAGGGTGCTCGCAACAAACACCTCATTAATCGATCCTTTACCATAGCTTCAAACGGGGAAATATCGACGATTATCGATTATAATCGATCCTTCACTGCGGTGCCCAGCTCGTTGCAAAGCCAATCACGCTCGATCGAGAATGAAACGTGCCAGACCCGAAATGAAAAGCGTCCGGATCCCGAAATAATGGCGACCCTCAACGTCCCTTTATCTCGGGAGCCCGGCCACCCTTGAGCATCTGTGGCTCCGGTGTTTCGGGGATTTATAAAATGTATCCGCGAGGAGCAACCTGGAGTACTGCCGTGCTGAGGAGAAACGCCGTATGAACATTCGAGAGTTGCCAAATTTCTTTCGATAAAATGTTTATTTTTGAGGAAAGCTATGGATATTTCCCCTTGCAATTTTCAGGAACTTTAAATGAAACTGCCGACAAAATTACCTGAAAAATTGGAAGGAAAATATTTACAAATTTTCCCGGAAATTCGTGATTTTCTAGAGGAAATTTGGCAACGCCTGGGGACTCATACGGCGTTCTTCCTTAGCGCGGCAGAGTAGGCGGATTTTATTCCCAACTGGCAACACGGCTGTACACCGGTCGGTCGCGGGAGTGACAAATGATGGGAGTCGTTGCGTCCGGCATGCTGAAAAGATGACGCTTTGTCGCGCTCTGTAAGCCATCCCCCCGGCGCACAGTCAATCGAGTCAAAAGGAGAGGTCAGACAAAATTTGGAAACTTTAGACATTTATAACTCCGTTCATACGAAACCTTTGAGGTTCGAAAAGTGGCACCATTGGTTTTCTCGTGAAATTTTCTGCCAGAAGCACCCCTTGAAATTTAAAACGTGACTGCATAAACATCAAGATTTGCTGTTTTAGTAAAAAAACGCCATGCATGTCCGACCTCTTTAATTGACTCGATCCACTGTGCGGCGGTCCGTCCCTCTGAAATAAGGGTTATTTCATGACCGGTTTTATTTTCCACTTTTCGGATGTCCTCCCCCGCTCACCAACGAGGGTTGCTTTGCGAGACCCCAGAGGTGGTGATTATGCTGTTCTGCATTGGTAAAATGACGTCAGAGCATTCAAATGTTGCTAAAGTCCCCCCGATAGATTCTCTCTTATTTTGCTCGCGCATTTGTTTGTACTTTTTTGGAGGGGAGGGGGGTAGAAAGTTTACAAATAGTTCCCTTTGAAATGACAGAAACTTTCAAATAAATCGCAAATAAAATTCTCAAAGAGGAAGAAAGAAATATTCTTCAAGGAGAGGTATCGAAAAGGGCCATATCTGGGCCCACCTTGTATTTCCTCAGCTCAACAATTGCTCTTTGAATATACTCAACTCATACTGATTCGGTCATTTTCGGTCTCTATTCGGTTGTAATACTGGCCTAAAAATAGGTCTGAGGGCCTAGTTTTAGCTTCAAAACCATAAATCAGAGTTCAAACCCATGTTTAGGCCAGTATTCGACCAAAATAGAGATCGGAAATGACCAAGTCATGATACATTCCGTAGTCGCCGACGCTTTGGGGAGGTTGAACCGCGAAACAGTCAGGAGGCGCAGCCCCCTAGTACAGCAAAAACTCTAATAATAACTACCATTCTCTCGCGTGTCGTCAATACGAAAGGTACGTAAGTTTGGCATTACAAAAAGGATCTAAATATAAATGATCGAAACAAAAAATATGTGGTCACATTTTTGAGGAGAGACATATTTTTGGTCACATTTTTACGCAAACCGGGGGGGGGGGGAAACTTGGGAATGAGGGTTTGACGTTGCGTTTAAGAGAAACACCAATGGAGGGAAGAGGATAAAAGATTGAAAAATAGTACCGCATGGTACAATCCCTAGTCAATAGGAATTTAGCGTGAGGCGACGGATTATAAAAACGCCTTCAATGAATGGAATAGGCAAGATGATCTCCCTGGAGTTCGAATTGTGGTATCACGCCCTACAGACATATCTCACTTTTACATCATAAACTGTGTAGTTTTTTGCTGCCTAGGTGAAGAAAACCACATGAACCCTCGAGTGTTGTCCGTCCTTTGATAAATTACAACGTAAAAGGAAAATGCATATTTTAATTCAAATTTTCCAGAGAATTTTGTTCGTAATTCCGTCTAACATATCTGGGAATTTCAAGGAGAGATATGCGCGACTTTTTTCCAAAATACATTCTTTTACCAGGGGGAATTTGGCAACATCCGAAAGTTTATACGGCGTTTTTTTCTTTCCCGTGACATTGTAAATCTACATTGTAGCCTTTCTACAATGTTGTTTCTTGCTTGCACAAGTAAAGGAGAAGAGAGCGTTGCAAAAACGGAGGACTGGAAGTTATGAAACAGGTAAACGGAAAGCAGTAAATTAAAATGCAACGTGACGGAAGGAGATAGAGATTTTAATGGGTTCAAAATTAACTCATTAGAAGTATCTTGTAGGAATGTCTGGGGAATTGTTTTTATGGCGAACAGGAAGAGAGGAAATATGAAAAGAACTTGAGCAGGGTTGCCATTCAGCTGATTTTCGGTTCCAGTACTTACGCATCACACATGCTCAATTGAGCACTCTTCAAGCCCAAACGAATTGAAGTTCGTATTATACACGGAAAAAAACAACTTAGTGCTCAGCCCTGACTTTTTAGATCAAATGAAGCGAACTAATAATTAAAGCAAAGGTGCTGAAACCTTCAGTCTGTGGGGCTGGACCCTAAAGTTGTGGGGCTCATCACCACCACCATATTAGCTGGCTACATTTAATCGATACAGTTAGGGCTCAGCACTAAGTTATTTTTCCCGCGTATGCAATAGGCAAATTGCCGCGACTGGATTTAATCCACTTTTGGGATCAAATTCTTGAATTGGACATATTTTTCAACCGATTGCACAAACCAGGTTGTTTTTCTGATTTCCAAGAAGTTAAGGCGGTTGCTTTTTATCATCCCAAGCGCAAAAGTGGTTTTTCCAGGTTCACCGAGACCGTTTTTCCCAATATAGACCGTTATTACTCAGTGCTGAGAAACACACAATAGAAATCAGAGAGAATTATAAAAAAAAAGAAATTCTGGAACAAACAAGAAAATACGATTGTGCAACATAGCTACTCGATTGAGAATCAACGAAAATGTAAGCAAAACAAAACGAAACAAAACGAGACCACAGCACGTAGTGCTGCACGCACTGTTTTACCTTTAAATTCTTCTCTCCTTTTCTCTCTCGTGTAAATGATTAATCTCTGTTTTTTCAGCGCTTCGCGGCACCCCGATGGAAGTTTTTCTTTTTTCCATTAGAGAAAGTAATCAATTCAGTTGATTAAAGAAAAATCATCTCGAGAAGCGTAACTTCAGATTTAACTGCGAATCATAAATAAAGATGAAACTGGGGAGAAAAACACCCGGAGAAATGCGAGGGAAATCCGCCAGAGGGCGCGTTGAGTGCTGGGAGTTAAGAGGAACACGAGGTTATGATGGAATCCATCCAGTTTTTCAGCACTGATGGAACTTAGTGTTATACCCTCAGCTCTCAAAAGAAATTAAATTTACAACACTGTTGCCGATTTTACCAAATAGATTACGATCCCATAATCACAAGGATCGTTGAGATAAAAAAACTCGTAAAAGTATGGCATCAACCACTGGAAAAAAGTCGCTTGGATTTAGAGTCCAGACTCTCAAAAACATTGACAAGAAAAAATATTCTTGATTCTACCGAACTTTTTGCTTGAATCAAAAAAAATCCACCTAAATCAAGAGGCTCGGCTATTCAGTTCCAGGAAAAATCAGATTGAATCAGGAGTATTTTTTCTTGTCAATGTTTTTAGGAGTCTGGACGCAAAATTCAAAGCGAGTTTTTTTCCAGTGTCATCATGTTCAAATGATCATGGTAGAAACTAAATGATCTTCAATGATGATTCTTACAATGTTACCGGATTGTGATGTGGCACGTTCCGTACATTTCATCACAGTGCCTTTACTGAAGGTGAAATACCATTTGTATCACTTTAATCCCTAAACTTGAAGAAAAATCATTATGAAGTCCATTTAATGGGAAATTTCTACCCGGTCGTAGATAAATGAGCAATGTCTATATCACATGGGCCAATAATGAATGCAAAGGTATCTTCGAAGTTCTCAATCACAGAAGACAAATACTGACTTCCTGTACCTAAGTATGTGACAAAACAATTCTTATGACAGTTTTCCACGACTCATGAATACTTGAGCGGGACCTTACAGCAGTCTCTAAATGGACATATTTCTATCAAACGAAACTAAGCGCCATCGGGGGAGGAAGAGAGAGGGGAGCTTGGACTGGCGGGTGTTGCGGAACGCGATGCGCTTTCCGTCGTATAGTAGCAATGCTTTTCCACGGCGCTTAGTTCCGTTTGACAGAACGCGCTATCCGGCATTCTAAAATCCTCACAAGGAACTCAATTTGGCGCTTCATTCCGTTTAACAAAAATACGTCCGAATTTGGTGTCAAGACCAGATTTCAGATATTATTCCGGTTGCGGCAATCTTTTTTAGAAAATGATATATACTTATATGCATTGGTGTTGTTGCACTTGATCCGAAGGATTGGGTATACGGCTTATTATATGGACGTATTTCTATCAAACAGAAGTATGTGCTTCAAGACATGAGCCCTGAGACCCATAAGAATACATGCATAACAAGGCTCACATCATTATGCACATAGTTCTGTTTGACAGAAATACGTCCTTATAAACTGATTTAACCTGTCAGGGCGGTGAGCTCGGTATAGGTAATAGCGCACAGAGCCAGGCTTATTCGAGTTTCGACGGGGTGGGGATCCGGGACCCGACGTCTGAATTTGCTGACGATCACCCGTAAGGAAACTCAATTAGGGAGTTACGCTTGCATAAGCGCTATCAAAAGTTCCGAGTTGTCTTCGTGACGCCAATTCTACTGGCGTTGTCAAATTTACGTGCAAAAGCTCGATTACGTGGGCTCCTTGTGACCACACCGAAAAAAAAGATGCTGTAGTGACATCCCGGATGTTACGGTTCTTAAAAAAATGTGCGACATAATATTCAAATTATTTTAAAATTTGAAAGTAATTTGTTAAAATATTTGCTTATTTCCATATTCATGATATTACCAGAAAGATTATTGGATTATATTTAAAATAGTTTCGTGATAAATCACCATTATATGTTAAAAATATAAATTTATAAAAACGTTTTCAATGATATTATGTTATCAAGCGCACCCTCAGGGTGTTGCAAAAACATTGCTCGAACATCGCAAATTCACTTAAAACTCAAAAAGGAGTAAGTCGCATGGATTGCACGGACCCGAAAGGCTCTTCGAGGCGATACAAATATTTTAACTCTCCGGATGTGCGTGATGTATCATTCCTTTATGAAGGCACTTTTTGGACATCAATTCCTGTAGCTCCTTCACTACAACTACATATATTTTAAGTTTTTTTGAGCTCGCCCACTCGGGAGAGCTCTTTGCGATCGATTTCTTTTAGCATTGGTAGTGTCCGTGGCGACGAATGGATGGTTCTCGTTGCCGTCGGAGGAACGGCCAAAATCCCATTGATTTCAAGGTCTAAAAGTTGAATTTTCGCGGGTTACAGTTTTCCTCCGTCGAACATTTCCGTTCCCTCATTCAACTGAGGATTAATTGTTCCTCGTTTGCTACACTAGAGAGCAGCACTTTCCAGTGGCCGAGCATATCATAGCATGTTGCTATGGTTTTATATCAAATAACCTAATTGTATGTTATCATCCTCTTATTTTTTCAATGCAGTTTTTGTGTGCAGTTGTACTTGCAATTGTTATTATTTCTTAAAATAAAAAACATGGTGACCTCGACGTGATTTAATAATCTGTTCAATTAATTTTAAGTTACTAAGATTAAGATTGAGATTTGCGCATAATTAATGGATAATCCTTAAGATTGCCGTTATTGGTACCATAGAAGGTTAATTAACCTCAAAATAATTGCATGCTTGAGAGCTCGGTTGAGACTCGCATTGGGATCCTTTCAGAGTTTGTTTAAACCTCATATTAAGAATGCTTTAGGATTCGTTTGAGCCCCTCGCATCAAGAATGTTTGGGAATTCGTTTGAGCCTCGCATTTAGAATGCTTGAGAATTCGTTTGAGCCTTGCATTGAGTTTCTTTAGAGTTCGTTTTAACCTTAAAATACAGATGCATGAAGTGCTCTTTCGAGCTCCGTGCTATTTATAGTGCGCGAGGTGCTCCATTGAGCCACCCCATACCTACAAAGGCGTGATGTGCTCCATTGAGCCACTCGCATACAAAGGCTTGAAGTGGTCTCTCGAGCTCCACGCTAAAATTCAAGTGAATTCCTTTTCAGCTCTTAGTGTATACCATAAGTATTGTGTAAGAATTATGGCAGAAACGTTCCTCCAAACCGTGCTAAATTATAGTTTCTTTGAACTCTGTGCCGATAAAAATTCAGAATTTCAGACTGCCAGCTTAACAAAGTATAACCTTAATTCAAGTTGGCGACTTGATTTAAAAAAAAAATTAAAATTAAATCATATGGTTTCATTACATTGTTGACAAGTTAAGAAAAAGCTTATCAACGATGAAAGCCAGAAACAAAAATGCGATGGCAAAAATAGCCATTGCAACATTTGCCGCAAAATCACATTCATAAAAGATAATTCCATTTCTCTCTCTTTATTTCTCTTTATTTATTGTAATGTGAAAAATTTGTCATATGAAATTACGTCATAACATTTTGCATCGGCATGTAACCTCTGATAATTGGGTAAAGATTCATTTAATACATATACAATTTCAGAAAAAATCATTAATAGTTGTTAATAGTTTCCCAAAGGCGAGCTCTCCAACACAGTAGTGTTGGAACCAGCAGCTTGTTTCTCCTTTACACGACAGTGGTAGGTATCTTAATGTAATTGTTAGCGCGGTATAGAATCACACAATTCTAAAGAGAATGGGATTTTTTCACCAAAACATAAGATACTAAGGCTTAATAAAAATCGGTACTTTATAAAATTCCATTAGTTATATACTTAGTCGGTCTCTATTGAGGAATCAAAGTATGTAATTGGGCGTTTTTCGTTAATCCAGTGAAAGAAGTAAAGGTTGAGATAAATTTAAGCCACGGACTGTAGTCGATTTGGAGCCCGGTTCAATTTCTTTTGATCCTCAGTAAGTGAGCCCATATTATCACCATCCCTCGAGGCTCATGAGTATTTTCACACGATATGTTCTTTCCCCGCCCCTTGAATAAATAATGACCCTTTTTTTCAAGAAAGGAAAGAGCCTGAAGAAAACCCCCCTCTTATTCTCATGAAATTGACGGGCTCTCAAGAAAAAGTAGGGGGAGGGGGAAGGGGAGTGGACCAGACGCTTGTCTCGGGTGAAACGAGGTCAGGAAGTATAATGGCTCAACGAGGAAATGGGCATCTGGATTGAGAGGACGTGCTACGCATTCTTGCGTTATTCTCCGCGAGACCAGGGCATTGTTGCCCTGGCTAAAATAAACTCAACAAAAATGTGAGATATCCTTTATTCGGGTTCAATTTTTAGTTGGATCTATATCAGTAAACTTGCCTCATTTTTTTTTGGAGATTTTTTAATATTAGTGACAATTTGGGGAGTGTTACGTAGAAAAGGAAGATTGATTCGAATCTAGCTTCTACGGGTTGATAGCTGAATCGTTCATCAATCGTTTTGATTGATAAATTCACATTGACGAAGTAACTGTGAGAGTGTGGATAACGATTTCTGTTTTTAAAAATGTCCGATACCCGTTTATTTTATTTATTTATTTTTAAAAAAGCAAATGTTATTGAACTATTTATACGAAATTTTCAGAGGAAATTCCTCGCAGAGCAAAGAATAATTACATAATATTCAAAAAAAATTTGAAAATATTACCTTCCCTGTTTCTTGATCTCCTGGTTTCCTGGTTTCTTTAAAAAAAATTTTTTTTTCTATATTGTCTTAAAGAAAAATATAAAAACCTGGAGATCAGGTTACGGAAAAGGTGACGTTTTCAAAGAATTATTAAATATGAATCCTGATAGAAATGAAGAAGGTAACAAAATAACGTAATATTAAGTTTGATAACGATGGCACGGGATTCTTCAAAAAATAAAATGTGGAAGGGAATATGCGGTGTGCGAAGCAAGGTGTGTGCTTTTGGTAGTTTTACTGTCGATGTGCTACTAATGACACTTGATTTGAATTGACAATTGATAACGATTTAAAAATCGACTGGCCTGGATGAAATGAGGAAAGAAGACAGTGATGAGATTCTCACAAGGTGGCACCACTGTATCTTCTTCCATTATTAAAAATTTGGATTTTAGATGAGTTCAATTTTGCACATGCACATTTTTGCATGCTGAAGTTTCAATGGGTCAAAGGCTCGAAGACTTTTTCTTCACAGCAATTAATTACAAAATCTTGATTTTTTGTGAGGAGCCAAACTAACACCTGTCCGGGGCATGTTTAAGGTGAAGTGACTGTTGAAAATGACGGACGCTTTTAAAATAATATACTTTTTTTGTATAAGATAATTCGTTTTTAGAAAAAAAAATGCCTGATTTTTTCATTTATATCATTACCAATATCACTAAAACAACATTTTTTGTTCTTACATATACAAGCAATCATAAAGGCATGGATAGGAAAAAAATTGAAACCACCAGGCGAAGCTTAACATGATTCACCACGAGGACAATTTTCTAAGCAACACGACTCGTTGCGCTATCGCTGCAGGGTGGATGCTCTCTTGCCTACCTCGCAAATTGAAGGAGAAATTGCATTGTAAACGAAATCCGCACCTCTTTCATGTAAAAGCCACTTTTATTAACCTTATACACAAAAATTGCCACTGGTTAACCCCAAATCCAATAGATAAGCCCTCGGCCAACCAGCGGAGGCGAATGAACTTTTACCAAATGGTCAACATCGACTTGCTTTCAAATCTGTTGCCTCTTTATCAGCGCTGGGCCGGTTCACAACTGTTGCCAAATTGTCTAAAAGGACCCATTTCTAATCTGTCTTTCTGCCCTACAAGACAAGAAAGAGATCGCGGCCGAAGTCGGGCAACATTCAGCGATTGCGGGGAGTGTCTAACCACAATAGACACAGTTACACGATAGTTCCATCTGGAACTGACAAAATGAACGTAAATCCGCGGTTTTTTCGCCGAGTTCACAGGCGGATAATTCGAATTTGGCGGGCGCACTCGGCAAATCCGCTTTGCATCCGGCGTTATGAGCTCGTCTCGGCTAATTGTTTTTCTCGCTGATAAGCTCGGCGCAAGCTACTCGCTCAGTGTTGCCACCCTTGGTAGCGAATTCACTATTTTATTTAGTCCAGCCAGCGAGACGATTATGGAAATTGATAGACAAAACGAAAGACAAAGAAGACAAAAAGTACATGGTGGGATCCTATTGGTGGAAGCGGGTGACTGTGATGGACAAAGGAGGTAAGTAATGGACAAACTAACGGCAACCGACAAGAAACCAGACAGTTAGTCCATCATTTTCCCCTTAGTCTATAAGAACCACCAGTTGCATCCAATTGGATCGCTCCATACTTCCTATGTAATCTTTGTCTATAGCTTTATCTATAGATTTCAATAATCAGCCCGCAGGTAGACTGATTTAGTGACTACGTCTTTCGATAGATGGATATATTCGCTGGTTCAATTGGACCGCGTTTGGCAGAAAAGAACCAAGCCACATCAGTTATTGCCGAATTCAACCGGAGAATTGAATATTTTGTAAAAGAACATTTTTTCGGACTTCTTTGACTTTTTTATGAAATTCTTCCGTACTGTGCAGACAATTCACTAAAATTTGCACACACTGAAAAAAAAGTATGGTGACATTTACTATGAGTCTACTTGATTTTTTACACAGTGATACTATTTAGTGGAAATAACCAGAATTATAGTAGTATTCGCCAGAACTCTGGTGATTCTTACCATAGTATGGTAAATGCCACCATAGAGTCTGGTGTTTATTACCATATTCGTATCACTGTGTCAGAGATGGTAAAATCTACCGGCATATTTTTTTCAGTGCAGAGATCCGCACAAACTATTTCATGTAAAACATTAAATTCCGCAATAGCTGATAATGTGGGTTTCTTTCTGTTTAACGTGGTCAAATTGTAAACAAAAACATTGCCTCAATTTAAAAAAATTATCCTTTCGACTGGCTTTTTTTATTTCGCCACGCTTAAATTAACCGAAATTCAAGGGGGCCAATAAGATTTCGATTATTTTATCGCAATGTATCGAATGACGCAGTCACTATATCAGACCATTGATCAATAGATTTCAATAGATTAGCTTCGCCCGGCATAATTTCACGGTTGGTTCTACAGATTGAAAATAATCATGTTCCCATAAAAAATAAAGATGGGGAAAACGAAGGAAACTCAGCTCTGGTTCAGACGGTTCTTTGTAACGCATAATTGAAGCGGGTAAAAAGATAAAACTTTTACAAAAAATGAGCCCGAAAACCATATTTCGAGATAATAACTCATTTTATTTCATAGCTCCCTCCCTTTTTCTAACAATAAAACCGGGAGCTCTTCAGCTACACGGCATACACGGCTGTAACAAAATCTTTTGAGATGCGTGAGAAACAGTGCTGGGTCTACGATCTAAGTAAAAACGAATTAAAACACGTGACCACATAGGAAAAATTTGAGTATACTACACTAATGATTGTAGGAAATGCTAAAAGGCCTGCTAGTCCAACGCTGAATAATTTATTTTCATTATAAATTCATACCTAGATATTGCATCTTAAAAATATTATGGACGATGACATATTCCGCAATCGTTTTATCACGTGTTCCTTTTTTTACCTCCTTGGTCTATTACGTGCAAACCTGATTACCAAATAATGTAATAAGAAAATTTGCAACTACGCACGCATTAGAATGTATGATTTCAGCGGTATTCATGATCTTCTGCCATCAAGCCCAAGCGATATTGTCAAAGGCGCTCTGAGCAACTATTCCACCTCAGAAGTATTGCACAGTATCAAAAGGAATTGAAGGCGCTTTGAGCCGCGTAAATCGAGTGGTTTCGTTTGCCGCTGTGTAGAGCACTATGATTATAAAATCCGCAGCTTCTGATCAAGTGATTGTTGTGGAACTGGGAACCACGTTGCATTTTTTGACAGGGAACTTGAATTCCAACTCAATTTTTCAAAATTCGACAGTCTAAGATGGGTGGTCGATTTTTGCAAAACTTGGTGCCAGGAGGTATTTTTTGAAGCTGGCGTCGAATTTTTAGTCAAATTTTTAGTCTCGATAAATTTGAAAAGGCGCATTACGAAGCACTCATTTTGTGCGTAAAAAAGTGAACTTTACACCTTTTTCATATGTGCTCAGTGTGGTTTTTTTCCCTTTATTACATCTATCCAGTAGACTGTACCTCTAAATATGTGAAACAGACCCATTCTGCAATCAGCGCAACTAACTCATCCAAAACAGGGATTATTTTGGACATATTTGACAACCCCGAGGGTTGTCGCTCTTGTGCTGTGAACCACTCGGCTGGGCCTCCGCTAAGGTGCTTTCGGTTTAAATTTCACCACCGCCATGGAACATCACCGACTCATGAATAGCCGATATCATCTGTCCACAAACGATGAACGCTGGGGCAACGTTTTTGTTTCTCGAAAAATATCCACGGCTTCCCCTATCCGTATACACGGTCGACTAATTATATTCTGCCAAACTGACAACCTTGCATTGGACACTCTTGCGCGAGATTTACGAACTTTCGTCTTATTTGATTTCGCTCCTCTAAATTGTCTAATTGGGGAAAAGGATAGAGCTTATTGGACAGAATTTATCGAGATAGCATTGATAACACAAGTCCACTTTTAAGATTCACAGAGAAAATGCAACAGTTGATTTTCTTAGCGTAAAAAGAGTGACAAAATAATCAAAATTAATATTTTGGAATTTTGAAATGAAGAGGCGTGATTTTTGAGTTTTAAGAGATGTGATGTCCTTTTTTCATTTTTTATGACGTCTTCAAAGCACGTGCCATTTGACCGATTATTTTCCAACTTAAGGTGACCCAAACATACCCTGATTTAATACCCTCTCTCTTCTTCTCCCTAATTACATTCAAGACGTAGCAACATTAAAAACTGTTCCCATTTTTCCCGTCTAATTTTGTAAAAGTAAGAGGTTTAACATTTCTGTACCCCATTTTTCCCAGAAAGTTCTTCACAAATAGAGAATCGAAAAATGAGGCAAATCAACACAGAAAATTACCCTTATTTGCTTTATTTATTCATTCGTTTGAGCTTTCCTGAAACATGCCAGGTAATTCGATTATTATCTCAATCCAACACCCACACGAGGCTAACTTTCTAGAGACCTTTCCCGATTGCAATATATGGGGAGGGAGAGAGAAATATTCGGAAAAGAGAAAAAGCAGCCTTGACAAAGTACGTGTAAAAACCAACCAGTTCTACTAATTTTTTAAACAATTTTCTTGGAGCTCACATGAAAATGGCAACGCTGGGTGGACGAGCACGTTTACACATCAAAGAAAATGCCCACGTTGACGCAATGCGTGTGTGAGAGAAAATCCGGGCGCAGGAGTGTTGATGTTATTAACGGTAGGGGAAGGTTTTTTTTCCACCCTTTTTTTCTCATTATTTATTTTACCCTCCACCGAGCTTGACCGAGAAAAGTCGAACGACTCCATGTGAATGATGCAACCTTGTCAGTGCAGGAAAAACCTCGCTGCCAATTATTTACCTAAACCCTAACCAAACAGCACGAGCTGTCGATGCGAAAAAATAATCCTTCAGAGAAAAGGTTTCGCTTTAGCGCGAGGCATTTGCCTTTTGCGTCCCTCGCAGTGATACAATTATTTTAACTCTCCGGATGCGCTTGAAGTATCATCACGTCTCAAAGGCACTTTAATATTCAGCGCCAATTAACGACACATTAACGCTTCCACGGATGATTGCTCTCGTTATCGTTATTGTAAAGTATATCTTTCAAAAACACAGTAACACACCTTTTTTTTTTTAATCTTTTATAACTCCCTTCGTTATCAAATATAAACATAGAGGGTAACCGAAACATCGAAGATTGCGAAGATTTCAAGAATCTAGAGATTAGGCAGGCTCATCCTTACTCGCACAAATAAAAAACTAATGTGGTGTGGGATGTTCTGGGATTAGAAAATTAGTAGTGACTCACATTTTCTGAGCACTATCATGCGGAGTATCACTATAACGCACGGGAGTGAAGATTCTCTTGTACTTAACCGTATACTGTCTTGCTAAGGAAGAACATCGTATGAGCCTTCAGACGTTGCTGAATTTCCTTCGAGAAAACCCGAATTTACAGAATTTTTAGACCATTTTGTTCGCGATTTAATCTAAAATATCTGAAAATTTCAAGCAAAAGTATGCTTAAATTGCCTCAAAAATACAGGCTTTATCATGGGAAATTAGGCAACTCTCGAATGTTCATACGGCGTTCTTCCTTAGTACGGCAGTAAACTCTTATAGACGGTGCAACTCCCAAACCACGTAACTCGTTTGCGGTGTTTAAAAATCTCCGCTCCCATTTTATGTTTTTTAGGGAGAGCAAATCAACATCACTCCTCGAAGTTTTCTCAAAATTTGCCTCGCACCAAGAGGAAAAATCACGGAAGTTTTTAAGAATTGATGTTTAGCACTTCTTTATTCAAAACTGACGGTAAATCTGCAACGTCACAAACCGAGATGATGTTTCAGTAGTTTCACTATCGCTATACGTAATAAATAGTGTGGAAGAACATATTGAAACATTCCATATTAAAGGACTGCCCCGATGAATGGTTGGAATATAAGTTTTATTTACGGAGAGCCGGAAGGAGTTTTGTTACGGAAGTTTTGTTAGTCGCAGAGCGCCCTAGTTTGCTGATTTAGAGGCTTGAAATCTGGATCGCATTCCGCAAAATGGAACCAGCGCGATTACAGTGTTTTCAAAATTATGCGACTTCTTTTTTTTAAAAAATACTTAATATAGGTACAGTTTTCAAATTTACACAATTACTTTTCCTTAAAATTAACAAATTGTTGGTGGGAAGAAAAAAATATTTCCTATTGTGGGAGATGTCTTAGATAATTATGAAGAATCAACATTTTTACAACACTGTAATAACGGCGGTTCCTTCTTGCTGAATGCGATCCATGTGATAGATATCGACAATGTTTCTCAGTATTATTATCTATTGGTATTCGAAGAATCGTAAAAGGAATCATTAGAACAAAGTTCTGCGAAAATAATCTCATTCACCCTCACGAGGCGCAACAAGAGCCGTGAATCGAGTTTCATGAACAATTTACGCAAGCCGGCAGCACACGACTCGGCGGCCAGGTAAGTGATGGATCGTCACCTGAACTTTCTAACTTATCCGAGCGACCCCTGAAATTAATAATTTCAGCAGCGCAGGAGCCGGACGAGGACTATAAATCAAAGCCTGCTCATTTTTCAGCCCGCCCGCTCTCTTTTTCGCCGCTGAATTAACTGTAACCGAGAAGAAGGCCGGCTTTAATAATATAATTCGTTTCGACTAAACACACGCTTGGCGTTGCGTGGGATTTATGGGTAGTCCACCGGCCACGGCGAAGATACACCCTCAAGGCGCTCCACATTCATTATTTTTCGGCCGGAAGCCCCTTACACGAAGCCCCTCGCCATCTAAGCGTCTTACCTAAAACACGATAGGTCGTAATGATTAGTCAGCGTGAATTTTCCTCACCCACCACCTGCGCTGCCGTAAGAACGCCGTATGAGCAGTCGAGGGTTGCAAAATTTCCTCCGATAAAATGTTCATTTTTGAAGAGTGTTATGGATAATTTTTCTTGAAATTTCCAGGTAATTTTGATCTTTTAAATAAAATTTGAAGGAAAATATTCACAAATTACCCTGAATTTAACGCGGAGAGAGCGAGTTTGTAATGAACGAGTGCGTGGAATAATGGGAGTTGAGGAAGATATTGTGCATGATATCAAAAAAAGGCAGCTGGTTTGATATGTACACATGCGGAGAGCGGCAAATGCTAGTGATGCTACCACCGCTACCAGTTGATTTACGTACTTTGAAGCGCCTTCAATTTCGTCTGATACTGTGCAATACTTCTGAGGCGGAATAGTTGCTCAGAGCGCCTTTGCCATTATCGCTTCGACTTGATGCCGGAAGATCACGATTACCGCTGGAATTTTACTCTGGCGTGTTTCCAGTCACATACTTTCTCATCAACAACCGTTTGTAACTCAATTTGCAAATTTTTCAACGCCCAATTTATGTGGGCAAACCATGAACACTTTAAAATCTGCCGTGATTTTTCCGAGATAAACATGAGAAACATTATTTTAGTGTATATTTTTAAGGATACTCATGATCATTTTTCTTGAAATTCTTAGATCATTTAGATGTAATTGAGAATAAGATTCTCTGAAAAACTGAAGGAAAAGTATTCACAACTTTCCCTTTGCAACGTTAATATATTTGTATCACAAAGTTGCAGCAAGTTTAAACCTAAAAATGTGTTTTAAAGTCTGATTTCTTCGTACGATTAAATTTCAATACAAAGGACAAAGCTTAGAGAATTCTTTTAAATATATTCTTTCTCGTCTTTGATTTTTTGTTAAGAGGAAAATTACCACTAGTTAGATTTCCAAAATACGACTTGGGTTGTTTCTGGCAAACTCAGAGCATACTATGCTCCAATATTTCTACTTCCTAAACAATGTAAAGTGCAGATAAATTTAGCATAATTTTGACCACCCTACTTTTCCATGATATCGTTAATTGTTGGCGTTGAATTAGAGATGAAGGATCAATCATCCGTACGCAGAACGGATAAACACGGGAAAAAAGTATTAAAGGCTATCCCTAAAATTAAGGTGCTACCCTAATTTGCCGGCTGATATGGAAATTTCCAATTAATTTTGGCGGTACCGCAATATTTGGGTCAGTAACCTAATTTATTAGAGTACTACCACAATTAATTGGAAATTGCCAAATAAGGACTTAACTCCTGTGGGCAAAAGGAAGCTAACGGCCTCATCTCCGAAATTTCCAAAATAACTGCAATGGTAATTTGTATTCCCTTCCTTCTGACACATAGAACCGCAATACGTTCTTTATTTAACACGTATGAAAAGCGAATAATAAACTCCAGTGAGAAGTCCCTTCGCAATTCATTACGATCTTTCACTCTCCGTCATTTTTTGAATCATCCACCACCATTCTATCATCCCCAGCCGAATCCGCAACCGCCCGACTGTGTGAATCATCAGGTCCACGCTTATATACCAAGTAAAAACCACCTAAATCCAACAGAGCCTTAACGTACATCTGTCTTGTTTCGCAATTTGGGGTAAAACACGGTTTCCCGCTAAATTCGACGCCCCGGGGCGGGTGTTCATTACCGTCTCAGGGCGCACAGCGACACATCGCAAAGAGTTAGTGTCAAGCGGGGTATGATTTATATCTTTTTTAGATTTTACGCAAGGCTAGTGCCCACCCCGCGCGGGGGTGGGAGGCGGGGGAGGAGGGGGCGTCGCGATGGATTGAAGACGAGATACGTGCTCCCCATATCAACTGGGCTCCTCCCCGTGGCATACATTTATTTAAATATAATCTATGTAATTAAGAGCCGGGTGTTTTTCCACTCAAGCGACGCTGCGTGGTCTCATCAAAGTTAAAATGACTTCCAAGGGCTCCGAGCAGCGAGCAACCCCCTCGTCTCGCGTTTCCGTGTTCCGAGTTTTCAACCTACTTAATGTGTCTATTTTTGCCCTCGGGGAGCTCGAGCGCGCCACTGCCCTGTCGGAGCACAGTGGATCGAGTCAATCCTGCCTTGCTAAGGAAAAACGCCGTATGAACCTCCAGGCGTTGCCAAATTTTCTTCGATAAAACGCGAATTTTCTGGTAAACTTATGAATATTTTCCTCCCAATTTGGCAGGTAATTCAGTTCACAATTTTACCTAAAGATTCTGAAAATTTGAAGGAAAAATATTCATAAATTTCCTAAAAAAGAAACATTTTAACGAAGAAAATTTATCAACACTCGAATGTTCAAACGGCGTTCTTCCATAGCACGGTAGTATGTATCGAATGACGTTTATCAATAAATAGCATTGCCAAGATAAGAGTTATCGATCGATTTCATGCCATAACGATTCAACAATCGAAGGCCTTCCTTTGATAAAATTCCTTTATGAATATTTCCTCTCCAATTTTTCAGATGATTTTGCTCGATCGCAATTTCACGAAAAGTTCCTGAAAATTTCGAGGAAGACTATGCACAACTTTCCTCAAAGATGAACATTTAATTGAAGGTAATTTGACAATTCTCGAATGTTCATACGGCGTTCTTCCTTATTAGCGCGGCAGCCTAGATGAGCGTCACCTCAGCGCACATGCAAAAACTACAGAAAATCTGTGCGAAAACAAATTAGAGGCGACTGCGTAGAATGATGCAGCTTAACGCTGTCATTAAAATTGTCAGATCAGCAAAACTGCAACCTCAAAATTGCTTGAAAATATGTTGAAGTTATTTTTGAGACATATTCATGTTCCGTTTAATTAGGTGGAGGGGGATGGGAGTTCGGTTGAAATGTAGGATTTGGTTAGTAAAAGTTATTACATGCCCTATCACAGTTATTATTTCAATATTGTTTTTTTAATAATAATTTTAGGAAATCATAATACTTTATATTTTATAATTTCATTAATACATTTTTTATTATAAAATGACAGAAATAATTATTGGGTTATCTATAATAATCAAAATAATTCAAACACATGGCAATGATTTTTTAGAATCATCAAAGCTGAAAACATTTAATGATATTTTAAAATCATCTAATTGGTTTGCAACGAGGTTTTTATTCAAAATTTCTAAAAAAAAAAAAAAAAAAATTAAGTGCTTTGGAAATCATTAAATTTGGAATCTATCAATATTTACAAAACACACATTTTATTTTCCTTCAATACAATCCCCCCCCCATCAATTTAAATGAGAATAATCCATACAGATTGCACAAACATTTCAAAATCATGAGTTGAAAAACGCCGACTCTGCGAGTTTAAATATTGTTTAAATTTATTTAAAATTTAGAGGCTGACACAGATCGGAGCAATGTACTGCGCTGCCACCTACAAACCTAAGGGGATACTTCACGCATTGCGCGATGCTTGAAGTATCCACTTAGGTTTGTAGGCGCTGGCCGGCCGGCCGCCGCACCGCAGCATGCCACGCCGTCTCAAGCAACTATTTCACACCAGAGGTCATAGTGTCATACAAAATTGAATGCGATTCATTATATAGTGCATAGCAGGGCTCACGGCATAATACACATAGTTCCTTTTCGCAGAAATACGTCCAATTCGTTGATTCTTCGAAAAATTAGAGGGATACCTACAAACCGTAGGAGTGTTCGTCATCAATAATCCTCAGGCTCTGATTTTTTTTTCGATTTGACTTTCAGGCTATTTGTAAAAATCAATGTGCGTTAAAGCGAGCGAGAATTAATTATATTCCTCTCCCATTTACCAGAGATTAATAGCATTTATACCGCTACAAATGAGTGCAACTTGCATCAAATGCGATTAAAAATGCACGGACTCAGGTGCAAACGCGCCAATCTAACGAATTATTGGATAAAAAAGGGTGGTAATAATTTTGCAGCGCAGGAAAGTCATCTAGCCTCAGCTGAGGGCTTAGGTTATTAGATACTGGAACATTCTACAGACGATTATTATTTCCTCTCAATTTATTCAATCCTCAAAATTAAATTAATTTACAGGAACTTCACAGAAGACCATGATAATCATAACCAGTGAATTGTGCATGTAGAATTATAGTAAACAAAGAATTAGATGCTCCAACTGAAGAGGGGGGCCTTAAATTATTACCTCACGGCTGAAATTGCTTCCCCGCTGTGATGGTGTATTTTATAGGAGATTATTTTTTTTTTCTCTATCTCTTCTCTACTTTAAGGGATTTTTAAAATTAATGGAATTCAAAGAAACTACAAATAATTGTAAGTATCAAAGACAGTGACCGATGTAGATATGATCTAAAAACAACGTATATTCCTTATTTTTATTTATTCCAGCACTGTTAATTACTTTTGACCATCCAAAGTTTTCACTGATCCAGATCGTCTGGGCTGCAATCGATCCAAATATGTTCAAGCTGCAGGCCGATTATTGAAATTTTGTGTTTGTCTGGCGAACATAGGTTAAACGGCGGAGCGTGATTGGTCGGCTATGTCTCATCAGTGCTTTGTTGTGTCTTTGTCAGATGCAATAGACGACATACTGTCGGGAATTAGAGGTGCCTTTAGCTAGTCGTGAATTCCACCTGACAAAGGAACGACAAAGCAGCGTTAAGACATCGCCGACCAATCATGATCCGTCGTTTAACCTATGTCCGCCAGACAAACACAAAATTTCAATAATCGGCCTGCCTGGCTAAAGTAAAGTAACTCTACAAGGAAAGTATGGAAATTGCAAACTATATTTCTGATTGTTTAGCCATTCTAGGCTACACTAAAAAAAAAAGATTGGTAGAATTTACCATTCCTTCACGCTGTATTTCACACAGCGACCAGTCGATTCTGCCAGAGGAATGGTACCAGTATAGTAACATTTACCTTTCTCCTGGCAGAATTGACTCTAAATATAGTTACGTGGTTCCGCCTTTGAGCCATCGACACTCTCATTTGAAAGGTACTCCACGAGGTGTCCGCGACAAAATGACAGGTTTTGCGATTGCGGAGGATCGGAAAGCGGATATTTCTAATTAGGATGGGACACGGCTTTCATATCCTCTATCTCTTTGCCGGGCCGCGCGGGGCGCTGACGTCGCCCCGAAAGAGAGCGCGTGGCCGCGGCCGGTCGGGTGCTCGGCAGGTTGCAGAATCTGCGCTTGACGGGCTGCATTATTCAATCAACCTTGATTGCTCGGACTAATCCCATCATCCCATTAACAGCCGGAGCCCATCTGCTATTTATTAGTTCATTAACAGGACTATTCAGATCCGCGTCCCGTGCCCCAAAGCCCGGCCGCACACTGGATCCAGTCAATCGGAGGGCTCGCACATGAACTTTTTGATTAGAACGCTACCGTGCTAAGAAAGAACACCGTATGAACATTCGAGAGTTGCGGAATTTCCCTATACACATATCACAGGAAGTTTGGCAACAATTGAAGGTTCATGTGGCGTTTTTTCCTTAGCACGGCAATATACAAGAAGTATGCAGAATAATTAATTTTTTGTTCATTTTAGTTTCTACATCCAGTTCGTTCGCATTTTGATGCTTTAATTTCTTTCCGCGTCTAGTGCTTCATTGCGGAGAGCTACCAAAACGCTCTCATAGAATTTCGAAATGGATCGAAACTGCGTTTTAAGTTAAATTCTGCCGTACTAAGGAAAAACGCCGTATGAACATTCAAGAGTTGCCAAATTTCCTCCGATGAAATGTTCATTTTTGAGGAAATTTATGAATAATTCTTCTTGAAATTTTCATGAACTTTAGGTGAAATTACAAACAACATCATCTGAAAAATTGGAAGGAAAATATTTACAAGTTTACTAGGAAATTCGTGTTTTAGGAATGGAAATTTGGCAACCCCTGAAGGATCATACGGCGTTTTTCGTTAGCACGGTAGAACTGCAAGTTTTGATGTTTATTTCGTCACATTTTAAATTTTAAGGGATGCCTAAAGAAGAATTTTTCACGAGGAAGCCAACGGAATCACTTTTAGAGCCCCAAAGTTTTGTATAAACGGAGTTATAAGCGTTCCAAATTTTGTCCGACCTCTCCGATTGACTGGATCCACTGTGGGCCGGCTGCCCTTTCTCCCCCGATCCCGGGTTCACGCATCCTCCGGCGTCCATTAGGACGTATCTCTGCAAAACGGAGCTTTTTGGGTTAAGACATGAGCCCTGAGACCTATTAGAATATGTGCATAACAGGGCTCACGTTATGATGCACATAGTTCCGTTTGGTAGAAATACGTCCATTATCCGAACGGCTTCCGCCTCATTCGTCGGATTTGATTTAGAAATTAGTCAAGGCCCGACGAAACCCGAGAAGCCGCTCCGGCCTGGTCGACGCACCAAAGGCGAAACTTTTCATCGAGGGTAATAGACCGGTTAATTGAGATAAAATCTACTCGTGACCCGGGATAATGACTCGTTACGTAGGAGCAGAAAAGTTACTTCCCGGATGAAAATTTGGGAAATTATCCGTGTTTCTGCTGATTGTTTTCTTACGAAATGTGACTCGTGGTAGTTCGATCTCGTGCCCTATTCGGTGCCAGAAGCGGATCCAGCGATTTGGCAACACCGGATTCCTCCCATTTAAACCTATGTTAAATAATCGCTTCTTGCTGGAGCACCTGGCCCCTACAAGAATCGATTCAATTCCATAGGTTCACATGAGTAAAACAATGTTGCCGCATTGCTGGATACGCCAATCCCTGGTAAAAATTGGCGATAGGAGCTGCGTTTCAAAATACCATAGGAATTCTTACAGCCGACTAAAGATGGCTATTGAAAATCATATAGCTGACTGTAGAAAGCGGAGCAAATCATATAGCCAGGCTATACGAAGCTATAAAAAAGTATACAGTCGGGCTATAGTTCCTATCTCCGAGCTTTACACTTTATCGTGGCTATAAGAGGCTATAAGAAATTGTGCAGAAATTCGTGTGCTTTGGAAATCATTAAGTTTGATACGGAACTACCTTAATATTTACAAAACACACATTATATTTTCCTTTAAAACATATTTTTTTTTCTTTTTTTTTCATCAATTAAAATGAGAATAGTCCATGAGTGAGCAAACATTTTAAACCATGAGTTGAAAAACGCTGACTCCGCGAGATTAAATATTAGAGCCTAACACAAAGCGGAGCGGCGACGCACTGGCGCCTACAAACCTAACAGGGATACTTCACGCATTGCGCAACGCGTGAAGTATCCCTTTTAGGTTTGTAGGCGCCAATGCGCGTTTCGCACTCTCTGCCCGCCCGCCTCACCGCAGCGAGCAACGGCGTATGAAGCAACTATTTCACACCAGAGGTATTGCACACAGTGGCGTGGCGTGAATTGCGATGTATCGATTGTTATGCCATTTAAACCTATGAAAAAAGATCGATTATCAGGGTGTTAGCAGCGAACACCTTAGTAATCGATTCTTTACCATAGCTTCAAATGGCGAGCTATCGATAATCGATTATTTACGCCCCCCCATTGATTGCACAGTATCATAAGAAATTGGAGGCGCTCCAACATATTAAGAATGACAAGCATCCTTCAAAAGTACGGAGCTTTCCTTGCAAAATAAATCAAGATACTACTTCACAAAAAGAGAGCGGTAGTCCAAAAACTCACTAAGTCCTAGTATCCGTAATTAGTAACGTTTAGCATAAACTTTATCGTCTGGCTGTTGCTTAATCGCCATCGGCTATAAATGGCTATAAGAAATTTTACAGCCGGCTACAGAAGCTATTGGAAATCTTTCAGCCGGCTCTAGGTTTACAGTATTTTGGAACACACATTCTACTGCCCATTTTTACCAGGGATGTTCGGTGCCGCCTGGATACTGCTAGACGGAGATAATAATTCATGGAATGATTCTATGTAAGCATTATGCGCTTCTCCGTCGTAAGACAGGAACTTAAAGCCAAGATTCACCTGTTATATAGATTATTTTTATCCATAAGATTCGTACGTATACGTGCGTACTTATAAAAAGCCAAAAATGTTTAATACCTATTCGTTACAAAAATATTGGGGGAAAAACTGGGACTCTTAGCAGGTTCAGTGTTCAGCAAGATTTCTCAATTGATATTTGCAACTGAACGTCCTCGAGTAAGGGAAATTATGGACGAAAAGGAATTTCTTGGAGGGAACTATACTCAAAGGGACTTTTGATGTAGAAAGTAGGATAATATAATTTATATTGATACGTTTGAGCAACTCCATCCCTTCAGCACAGAAAAACTGCTTTCTGATCAATCTCCGGATTTTAGGCTTTTATAAACGTCAAAAAAAAGAGAGGGTGGCAACAATGTTCTACACTGATGAGAAACTTTAAAGTTTCAACTTCTGGGATGAGTTTTGAACAAACTTCGCTGGATATCCCTGCCAGAAATCACGTTTTTTGTAAGTATTTCTCAAGTGTTCCTAGAAAATACGAATAACCCTTTCAAGTTTGTTTACAAATGCCCCTGAGAGCTTTAAAAATCCCTAAAATCGGTGAGCCAATCAGAATTGACGCAAACATAGTATTACTTTCCTTATGCAGTCGTGGAAATAAAAGTCATGGATCAGCTAGACCGAGAGATTTTTTTCGTTTGGACTAAAGGAAGCTTTCAAAATCACTAAAATCTTCTAGCAAGAATCACGATTCCTATAGTGCAGCAGTATTTCAACAATAATTCATGATCAAAAATATTCATCTAAAGGCGCGAATGCTATTGGTCTATAACATACTTTCTCCTCATTGCTTCACCGATCACAGAATCATAATCTGTACATGAATGTGCCCTAAAATCGGTTAGCCAATCACAGAGCGTGGCAGACATGGTAATGCCCTCCCTACACAGGTGCTCAGTATCCCGCGCCCCGGGCACCGAAACAGGGGCAAGCACGACAACAAACGCCCCGAGGGACGGCCATTGAGCAGGAAGACAAAGTATAAACACTCATAAACGCCGAACGAAGTCACACAGCGGCCGAGGTCGGGTTCGAGGCAGGGGGTGCTCCGGGGACAGGGGTTCGGGGTTCGAAATGAAAGGGGTTGAGTTCGCCAGGCCGTGAGCATTTACGGGAGGGGGTGGCGCTAGGGCCAGGGGTGCGCATGTGCGGTGACTATTGATGCACACAGCACACCTGAGAAGTGAGAGCTGAGCACTCGGGTAAAAACCGCTCATCTGCGCGAGGACTCGATGGGAGTTATGAGGTTTCTGCCTCGGCGGGACCGCGCTCCGAAATTATAGCTTCACCTGTGGTAACCCCGCCCCCCCCAACCCCTCAACGCACCCGGTTTGAACTCTAATCTTCACCGACACTGTAACAGAAGCCGCTACCCCTCTCGATGATTCGGGTGTCACGCGTGTAATGACAGCCGGCCCGTTGCGGGTTTAATAGGTCACCACGTCAGGGATATTGCTCGCAATTTAACGGCATAGTTATGTGGCTAATTACTGGCGTTTGCAATGATATGGGCTCTCAGTATGACCCGTGTCATGCGATTACTGCTGTTTTCGTCGATGGGGCCTCTATTGCCGGCTTTCGTTCATTGGAAAAAAAACACATTGGATCTGACGAGTCCAGACGCTTGAAAACATTGACAAGAAAAAGGACTCTTGATTCAATCAGATTTAAGCTTAAATCAAAAGGCAATCCGCTCAAATTAAGAGGCTTGGTTCTTGATTTAAGCTTAAATCTGATTGAATCAAGAGTCCTTTTTCTTGTCGATGTTTTCAAGAGTCTGGACTCTAGATCCAATGTGTTTTTTTCCAGTTTTTTGGTTTTTGTATATCGATGATGAAATTGCAAAAACGCGTATCTTGGTTCATGATGTCGTTTAGGTCCCGTCACAATTTTTCTTTTAATTAGAATCGACGTCATGAAAAATTCCCCGACCATTTTTTTCTGCTTGAGGAATATTCAAATTGTCAAGCGATAGTTCTGGTTTGTTCACCTTCGATCAAACAAAATGGGAGCGGAGATTTTGGAACGCCGTAAACGAGATAAGTTTTTTGCAGTTTCACCGTGGATCAGTGGAGATTTTGCCAGTTAGCAACACTTTTTTTTTTCTCTATCTAAATCCGTTGAAAATATCGACTGTAGGTGAGGAAAGAATCGATTGTTTTACATACATTTAAATGGTGGAAAAATAGTATTGCCAACCCTCAGAAATTGCCACTGCCGTCGATGTTCAACTTTGAGATGTTAAACTTCCGTTTAGTTACACAACAAAGTAAAGATATGATTCTATCTCACAACATACCTGTGTCTTAACTACTACAGTGAGCGGGTTGGTATAATCAAAATATTTAACTGTAATGAATAGACTCACCGAATTGCCCTCTGACCGATGATTTGCAAATATTGCTAGCATAGATTCGTACAAAATCTTACCTGAAAATAAGAGAAAATAATTACGTTATTTAATGTGAAAGTTCAACTGCCCGTTGCTTAAATGGCGTTTAGAAGACGATGTAGCGTTTGAGGGTAGTGTCAGACTGAGCTGCAGAATTGAGTTACACATTAAATACTTATAACGTATATTCATGACTTTGGCGGCTAGGAGTCGCAGAGCGCCAGAGAGCGCTATAAAAGCGACTTTATACATATATACATGTATTATCATTATTTTGTCAAATTTTATACATGACAAACTTGTAAAGGGGATTTTAGCAACAATGTGGTAAAATTAGGCTGGGTCCAAACTAATTGGGGGAGAGGGAGGAGCAAGACCTTGTTTTTTTAAAAAAAAAATATATATTAGCTTTCTATTCTTTTAAAATGATTTAAAATGTGCTTAAACTACTACGACTGCAGCTTAAGTGAACTTATGATAACTGAATAACTTAAGTATTGGAGGAAAACAATGATGAGCGTCAAATTCTGACGAAGGACTTTTTCAATAAAACATTCCCCTGGCCGGAATGTGACTCAAATTCCACACGGAAACAAATTGGAATTCATTCAACTTTCTGGATGTGAAAAAAGTGTGCGAGAACTTATAAAATGCTGAATTACCCACTGCAGCAGTTATTTTAGCAATGCCAAGATTTAAAACTAACTGTTACGGCGCGCGGCGGGTAATTCAGCATTTTATAAGTTCTCGCACACTTTTTTTTTACTGTTGATAATATATTGCACTTTTTTTTCGGTGCAGGTAAAATGTTGGTACATCATATTCGGGTGCTGAATAAGCGTATTCAACAATTCCTCACCGTCATTCCTCGCGCACCTTTTCATCATTATCTCTGTTTATTGAATATTATCAGACGCAAAGGGTCCATTTTCATTCCGGCAAAAGCCCTCGATTGTTGAATCGTTATCGCATGAAATCGATCGATAACTCTTATCTTGGCAATGCTATCTATCGATCAAGGTCATTCGATATATACTGCCGTGCTATGGAAGAGCACCGTTTGAACATTCGAGAGTTGACAAATTTCCTTCGTCAAAATGTTTATTTTTCAGGAAATTTATGAATATTTTCCCTTCAAATTTTCAGAATCTTTAGGTAAAATTGTGAACTGAATTACCTGAAAAATTGGGAGGAAAATATACATAAATGTACCAGGAAATTCGCATTTAAGAGAGGAAATTTGGCAACGCTTGAAGGTTCATACGGCGTTTTTCCTTAGCACGGCAGTACAGGAGGACCTCTCTCGCCCAACGCTGATCAATTGTTGGGTAGATTATTGAAATATGCGCCCTTGTTGATAAATAAACACTCGCTTTTTCCACCCCTCGTCCGCGCGCCACTATGCTAATCTACATTCCGGTAATAAATATTCGTCCATGCTTTTTTTCATCGATCAATACTTGGTTTCGATACTTCTTGAAAGCCCTTTCTTCGTCGCTTTCCGGGAGAATGCATCCCTGAAAGGATGGGGCTTTTACACGGGTTTCGAGTCCGATGAACGATTTTGATTATTTATCCTCTATGTTTTCGTTTATTTGTGACCGCTGACAGGGGATGGGCCTAAGTGCACGGAGCCGCATTATTCAGGAGGGTGGTTGTTGCCAAGTTGGACCAAAAAAATCCGAGATAGAGTTTTCGAGGGAAACCTCTTTATCAGTTCTACCATTGACGAACCCAACAATTTGGCAGTAGTGTTCCCTCTTCATTTAAACCTATGGAAATAAATCGATTCGGGGAGGGAGAAGGTGCTCCAACAAAAATTTAACTCTAAAACTAGGTATCTCAATCTCGTACTTTAAAATATCCGTGAAAACTTTATTTCGTACTTTTTTTCTCTTTAACGTAAAATAAAAACGCATGGCTAAGAATTTTTCGATAATTTGAATTTTCACTACATTATTCTCCTCTCTTTCACATTCTTCCTCCTCTGCTCCCATCCTTTTCGAAAATCCCGCGAACCTCGTCAAATTCTTAAATACCTTTTAAAAAGTTTGAAAAAAAAATGATGAAAAAGCCATCTTTTGATTTTTCATAATACATTATGACATCTTGAAAAATATGTCAAAAAATCACCGTTTGACAGAGAGCTCAAGCAACGCCTGATGGGGCTCCCGATATTTTGCATTTCCACGACATTATTTCCCTCTCTTTCATATCCCTCCTCCTCGACTCCCGCCCACTGCGAAAAAGTAGGTCTGGGCAGAGGAGATAAACTTGTCATGGCGTCCAATGATGAATGTTCTCGAGAAATGATTATATCACTGCCACTCGCTAAGTATCTCACTGCTGGAGCAGGTGTGAGCGAATTGGAGTCGAGAGACGGAAGAAACCCGGTCTCGGTGTTGACTCCCCGGGAAGAAGAGGTTTATTTAGCTATTCAATCGTCGCCTTGGATCCGTGTACACTCTCCGCGCTCCGTAGCTCCGGGTAGGGGTTGTGGGTGGGAGGGGGGGCGAGGGGGCAAAGGGGGAGCGAGGGGCAGAAGCAAGCGTGGAGGGCGGCGGAAAAAGTTGTCTCGCGACGGTCATTGAGCAACTCTGCTCTGGTGACAAGGTGTGAAAATGACGTTAAACTCTTCAGAACGGTAATCTATTTTCAAAGCAAACAGCGCTGGGTGCAATTCGACTCCCGGGAGAACAGCTCAACGCGAATTAATTTCCACCATCGTTGCCACCTTGTACGTCTTGTTGCCTCCAGCTGAGATTTTTTCTAAAATATTTCAAACATACCGGACGGTTGTCATGCTGAAGGGAGGGTGTGGATTCGATCGGAAGATAAAAACATGAATCGATCGGGACCGATTCGATTGACAACCAAGAATCGACCGGCAAACCCATGAATTGATCTACAAACCCGAGTATCAATCGACAAATCCTTAAATCGATCGACAAACTCGTGAATCGATCGACACCGATTCGATCGACAACCATGAATCGACCGACAAACCCGTCAATCGATCGACAAACCCAAGTATCGATCGACAAATCTTTAAATCAATCAACAAACCCGGGAATCGATCAACAAACTCGTGAATCGATCGCCAAACCCAAGTATCGATCGACATATCCTTAAATCAATCAACAAACTTGTGAATCGATCGACAAACTCGTGAATAGATCGAATTTTGTCGATCAAATTACTTTGATCGGCTCACCTTTTAATTTTTTCGATCGATCCATGTCGATTGAATCGGCACCACTTTTTTTAATTATTTGTCGATCGAATCGGTGTCAATCGATCCACGTCGATCGATTCACGTTTTTATTTTTTGATCGCTTCTTGTTAATCGGATTCATACCAGCCATGCTGAAGTCAATTGAATGTCGGCCAGTTTTTTTCGTTTCTTTTACTGGAGAACATGCCATACTTTGTTTTTTAAACGGAAAACTACTCAACGGCAACTCTGTGAAACGTTCATGATTTTTCTGCTCTGTGCAATCAAAATTCTGCAAAAACTTCAAGGAATGGTGCCATTTTGCTCTCCATTAAAAAAATAATATAGAGGCGGAGATTTTTAAACACCGCAAACGAGATACGTGGTTGCTAACTTACGCCGTCGATATATGAAATGACATTGCCAAATTTGTCGTTTTCTAGGTTAATGAGTGTGAGGACCGCAGCCCACAATTTAGGATGGTAACGTTATAATATATTTAAATGATCGAATTATCTTTCGGAAAGTTGACACTGCTGCAACAAAAATCATTATTATATTACTTCATCGGCACAATAGGAAACGCTAGAATTAAATTGAGGTGCAAGAAAAATGAGCTAAGGGTCCTCAGTTAGTGTCGCATGCTGCAGACACTAAGCGAACATCAATATAACGCCTGAATGCAACTATTCGAACTCTTAGGATGTCCGTGTTGCATACACACGAATTTGAAGGCGTTTTGATTCTCCAGTCACTTCACCGCTTCATCCGCAAGTTACGCGGCGCAGCTCTAGTATTGCGAGGATCCAAAAAGATAGAACGCTCTCATTTTTCCGTTTTTACTACCTATGTATATGTTCTCAAATAATATTCTCGGAAGGGCAAGTTACTAGAAACTCTATGAGCTACAGAAAATCAGTTGGGGGATAGATAAAAATAAAAAAAAGTAGAGTGAGACAGACAATTTTCGACTTCATAGGCATAGAGTTTTTGCCTAGCTCCGATATTAAAAAAAATTCATGTCATGATTTATCTAAAAATAAAGTGCGTATTTAACAATTAACACAAACCTAAAGTCCAAGGCACTTTGCGCTGTGAAAATGTTACAAGCGCTATTATAGCTTTTCTGATTTTAAAATGCAAAACGCCAGTCCGTATCCCACAAAAGCGCACATATTGAACGGGACTCGTTCATTCCCGGAAAACCCTCCCTAAATCCACAACTAAAATCGCCGTTTCCCGTACACAAGAACATAACTAAATTCCAAGGTTGCAACATTGACTAAAAAATTCGAGATTTTACGAAGACGTACCTGGGCATTTTCTGTCCATAATTTTCTTGAATTTTGCATGAGATCAGAGAAAAAACCAGTGGAATTTTCAGTGAGAAATTCTCGAGATTTTCCTGGTTAAAAATGCATAATGCGAGGGGAGATTCGGCAACATCGGCATGCGGTTACGTTCTTTCGTGAGCGAGACGACGAAATATGATCATTTATTGAAAAGTTTCCGGATCGCACAACTGCGAAAGTCGGAAGCACAAGAACAACTGGGTAAGAGGATTAAGTTGCGAATGGGTTCTAAATGCATTTGTGTGAGGTTTGAGTGCGTCATTTTGTCATTTATTTATCGATCCCCCCCCCCCCCCCCCCNGAGCGGATAATAAACGAGGAGCTTTTTCTCTCCGAGTGGATTTCGATAACTTTTGGTGCGCGGTCTTCTGTACGCAGGTGGAGCCCTCACTTATCTTTGGGGATTTAGTTTTTGCAACAGAAGGTGTATTCCGATTCTAAATTAAAGTCTTTTTACCAGTGGCGTGGCGTGAATTGCGATGTATCGATTGTTAAGCCATTTAAACCTATGGAAAATACTCGATAAACATAGTGTCCGCAACGAACACCTTGATAATCGATTCTCTACCGTAGGTTTAAATGGTAAAACAATCGATATATCGCAATTCACGCCACGCCACTGCTTTTTACATTCGAGGATTAGTAAACTTTTCAAAAACTGAAAATAATAATGAAAAAACTTCAACAAGCAGCCAAAGAATGTATTCTCTTTGATTTACGAGAGGGCACAGGACAAGAAAAAGATGAACTTAAATTGAAAAAATTTAACCTAAAATAATTTTTTTTTTTTTTTATTGGGTGAAATAACAACAATCTAACAATCCAAGAGTATTCATCACTAAACAGAGTTATTATCAATATAATAATCTTATAATCAGTTATGTATACAATCAATTTTGTAATTTTCCATCTTGTTAACAATAAAATCTTGAGATTTTTTTGAAAAATTCCCTGGTTTTATTGCCGTAGTACATTTCCATTTGGCTTATTTGCTGTCGATGATTGTTATGCATTCTTACTATTATGCCAATACTCACTCTTGTTAATAATCTTAGTATTTATCAATCGAAACACCTGTCATTTCAACATTGATTAAATCATTTTCAACGAACCTCAAATGAGCCTCTAATTAGAGAGTGAGATCTTAAAATCGCTAACAGCTTTCATCCGCTAGCTTTAAGATCAGTGAATGAAAATCCTAAAAATTTCAACGCCATGGCCCTCTTTAAAGGGCACGATTGAATTTAGAAAAATGTAAACTCCAAAATTTTCCGTGCAAAAGAACCTAGCTAAATGAAAAAACTGCTAATTGCTTAGAGTAATGATTTGAGTTACGCAAATCGCCCTAAATTCATCGAGTATGCAATAATGCTCTCACAGGATTTAAAATAGCTATGCCATCAACAACATGTAATATCACATAAAAACCTTCATTTTACAATAAAAACGCTACTCTAATCTGTATGCATTTAATCTCTTTAGGTGTTTAAAAAAAATCACAAATACAAAGAAAATTGCAATGAAGTACAATGGAGAATTTGCAGGTTTCTGAAATTTGATGAATTTCGTGTTTAAGTAGACGTTATCAAGTGAGCTGAACACGAGTACACCCTTGGTTCATAAATTGAACATTTGTTGGAGGGGATAGACAAAATGATCTAATCTCATAAAATACATGCGTTTAAATGGGAAATGCCGCCAGATGACGTTAATAGGCGGCGCATTTTCTCTTTTTTAAATCTATTTTTATACTATTTCCTATAGTCGAAAAAAAAATTATAAAAAGTACTGCAAAGTCAACTCTTTAGGCACTTTCAGATGAAGCAATAAAAAATTTGCGTGCAAATTCTCCATTGGACAATAATTGGACAATTTAGAACTACAATTTATGGACTAGTTGAGAAACAACGTATGTACAATGTATACCCATAGTCTCCATATGCATATTAGTGTTTTACAGATGACCCAGAAATTGCAGTTCCGATTCGCAAAATATAGTCCAATTATCTATTGGTCCGATTTCAATGATTAAAAACCTCTGTTGCGTTCCAACTAAACCGCACCTAAAACTTCATCCGTTCGAATGAAGTTTGTACGTGTAAGAAGAAGAAGTTATTATTCTTTTCTCCTCCTCCTTAAGAAGAAAATTAAATACGACTCTCAAAAACCCAAACATAGACACCGGTTTCGAACGAACTCGCGACGCGCGATCCACTGGCACCGGTCAGGCAAGAGGCGGGCAATATGTCAAGCGGCTTATCGATCGACTTAACTCGTTGGCTACTTGAGATATCGGACGTGAAGTCCCGATGCGTTCCAATTACATCATTACGCCGAGATAATGTCCGAGAGGATTTTTGTCGTCGTTCCACCGCAGCACCACCCACCACCCATCTTCCCTACCCCTAATTCGCCGCCCTCGGGAGCGATCCACTTTGCGCCCCGCAGAGACTCCATCGAGACCCACGCGACGGGATGCGACACGCGAATTAACCCTCTAGAGTCTTACACGCTCCCATACTGCCGAGTTGAGGAGAAACGTCGTATGAACATTCACGAGTTGCCAAATTTCCTTCGATGTACAATGTTAATTTTCGAGAAAAGTTACGAATTTTTTCCCGAGAATTTTTCAAGAAATTTAGGTAAAACTGCGAAAAGAATTATCTGAAATATTGGAAGAAAGGTATTTACAAAATTCGTGATTTACCTATGGACATTTGGCAACGCCTAATGGTTCATATGGCGTTCTTCCTTAACACGGCAGCATACATCGTACATTTGTGGCGAGTAGGCGGATGCCTAATTCTTCCCCCTCTTCTTTAGTTTTCCGTTGTCCGTATTTTTGCTTTTAAATCGAATCTGGATACTTGTTAATGTGTTAATGTGATGTTAGGAGAAGGTGTGTGCTCACGAAGCATTTGAGCAACCAATAAGAAAATAAGACAAACGGAACCAACACAACATGGAAATGAAGCATTGGGAAGGAAGCGCGTTGGTGACGGCGCAGAGATACAACTATTCGTGCTTGATGGATGTCCATGTCGTGTCCGCAAAATTGAAGGCGCTATGGAGCGTGGCAAGAACTCGTTTTGTTCTGCTCTATGTTACTCTATAAAGTGTCGCTCTTGTCATGAACATGTCACAAGTTTTCCAACGCTGTACCGTCAAAAATTGTTTAATTTTGCAAACCAATAGACCGATAAAAACGTCAATACGTTTACTTTCAGAATATTTTTATAGTGTTCGCCGAAATCTTTAGTTGTTTTAAAGTTATGAGCTTGCTTGGAGGCGTTACTAATCAGCGGAGCCTCGTAGAAGGTGCTAAAACAGTACTGTGTCCACACTTTTTTGCAGGGAAAGCAAAGTCGAAAAGTTCAATAATTTCGATTAGAGTCAAAAATTTAAGCTCTAAAAAGTATTAGTGTTTTGTGAACTTTTTGACCATGATTTCCCTGGAAAATAAAATAGACGAACTAGCACTATTTTACCACCTCGTTTATGATATTAATTTTAGAATATTTCCCTTTCAAATTCCCCCAAACAACAGATTGAATACCGAGAAAGACATTTTAATGAAATCATAGGAAAGCATTCACTAATATTCTAAAATATTCGGAAGAAATCTTGCAATGTCTAATGCTCATTTGATGTTTTCCCTTCCTAATACGTGGCCACGGATATTTCCAGGAACAATGTTTGCTTAGAATGCCCTCAAGAGTCCCTTTTAACCTCTCCTAAGGCCCGAAAGGGTCCACGAGACAGCGACTTTCTCGGAATGGATTCGAGTGAGAGTCAAGAGACTTAAGAGAAGGTTTGCGGCAAGATCTGCCGTGCTAAGGAAAAACGCCGTATGGACCTTCAGGCGTTGCCAAATTGTCTTTGATAAAACGAGAATCCCCCGGTGAACTTATGAATATTTTCCCTCCAATTTTTTAGATAATTTTGTTAGTAATTTCACCTAAATTTCCTGAAAATTTCAAGGAAAAATATGCATAACTTTCCTCAAAGATAAACATTTTATCGAAGGAAATCTGGCAACTCTCGAATGTTTGTACGGCGTTCTTCTTTAGAGATGGTGTGGGGTCGCACCTCAACGGGGTTTCGCTTTCTCAAGCCCCGCGAGGCTGAAGACGCTCTGTGAAGTGGAGAGAGGCGTTTAAGGGTTGCGAGAGGGGGTGAGAGGGGGGTGAAGTTGGCATCCTCTCAAGTGAGGATTGTGGTCGCTGTGATCTTCGAGCGACAACAACGGAGACCGACAAAAACGACAATTTGATCACGCCGAGAGAACGGCTCCCCGGCAGAAATATCGGATTTCCACCGTTTTATTGCCTTTGTTTCCATGATACGTATCGGTGGCGCACCAAGAAAAATTACTCCTTTCGACAACGACATAAAAATTTTACGCTCCCAAAGCAAAGCTCTAGAATTCCAATTATTAACATTGGATGTCCTCGTCCCAAAAGGAACTATTCTCAAATTTTCGTCTCCCAGACAAAGGAACGTATCTCCATTCCAGGGTTGCAAAATTAACTCGAACAATTCAATTTTTTACGAGCATATACCTGCGCAATATTGTTGAAAATTTGTCTGATTTTTGTGTAGGGTCAGAAGAAAAATCAGCGAAATTGCCGATCAGAGATTCGCAAAATTCCCCTTGCTGAAGTGCGATTTGCGCGGGGAAATTTGGCAAACTTGTTATGGAGTTACGTTTTTTCACGAGAGAAACGTGAGAATGTATCAAATCCAAATGAACCATGTGCGAAAGATTTACGTGTCTCATAGCTTTTTTTGATATGTATCAGATATACATCGTTCTTTTTGGCATTAATACGGTAACTTGAGATCCGGTATCAAATTGAGCGAGCGGGCCGTTATTCGTCGTTTGTTACGTATTGATGTTTTGTCTGAATTTGTGACGCAATAGAGAAAATGGTACCTAAAGGTCGGAAATTATGATAGTCACATTAAGGAGGTTTGGAATCCACTACTTAGTTCGCAATTTGCGTTGTTTGGGCCACTTTTTTTCGTATTTCTCGAGTCTGCTGAGGGCAGTTTTTGGGGACAGCAATGTGTACTGCTCACTAGAAAAAAAACACATTGGATCTAGAGTCCAGACTCTTAAAAACATCGACAAGAAAAAATACTCGTGATTCAATCTGATTCATGCTGAAATCAAGAACCAAGCCTCTTAATTTGAGCGGATTTCCTTTTGATTTAAGCTTAAATCTGATTGAATCAAGAGTCCTTTTTCTTGTCAATGTTTTCAAGAGTCTGGACTCAAGATCCAATGTGTTCTTTTTTTCCAGTACTGTTTTACAGCAGGATGCTTTGAACCGAAATAGCGAGGTACCGAAGCACAGTGGATCGAGTCAGTAGAAGAACGTATGGTACGTCACTGTACGACGTACCATTGGCATTACTTGGAGGAGGTTATCATAAAAGTCTAACATTTGGGAGTGTATGATCATTAAAGAAGACGAATAAATGCCACCAGCGACATTGAACCGAAGACTTTCTTTCATCCTAACCTTCAATTTTGGTTCAAACAGACTAGCTACCGGTCTCAATTTAAAGCGATACATTTCTATTCGAATTCCGACATCTTTCAGCGCTGTCAGAGACCTCGAATATTTCAAATCCCGATACGCTGCAAAACGCCAATTTTATTGCGTACCTTTGCAACCTCGGATTCGTATTTTTTTTACCTCGCGAATTGCATCGATGCCAACAAGTAAATTGAAAGTTGACCGTGTAAAAGGTCGAATAAATAATTATCGTTGATTTGGCAATCCTGATGACAAGTCAACGAGAGTCATGGCATTAAAAGTCACCAAGCGGAACAAAGTTTGCAGCTTCAAAGCATGTTCGGTTTTTAGAACTTTTTCTATGTCGTTGCATGCATTTCAAGGGTTGCGTACCATCCAACAAAAAAAGACTGTGAAGTTGTGTTTTATGATGAACGCGAAAGAAACGTTCCCTCACTTGGCAACATTGATAGCACGACATTAACTATCCTGCTGAAAAACTGGTAGTAACTCTTACAGACTACTGCTACAGACTTATTTTGTTGCTTCGTTTCCTGTAAAATTCTTTTCCTCGTCTAACCTCCTTAAATCGTGGGTAAATGAACCTCATTGATTTCATGATTTATTTTACTATCAGAATTCTGCTCTTAAAACATCAAAATTAATTCATTGGGAGGAAAATGTACAGCAATTTCTTCGATAAAAGTTTAGCCCACAAATATTACTTATTTTGAACTACCGCACTGAAAAAAAAGATTGGTAGAATTTACCATTCCTCCACGCTGTATTTCAAATACCGTCAATTTAGAGTCAATTCTGCCAGAAGAAAGGTAAACGTTACTGTATATTGGTACAGGGGGGGTTGACAAATTTGACAAATGATTGATCTTTTCTCCTTAACGCGGTCAAATTATTGTTGAAATTCGTTGAAAAGTCACCACTTGGAAATCGGAACATCAAATTTCAAACCAATGAAAAATCTACCAAACTCCTCGATGTATAAGGACCAAAATATCATCTCTTTGTTTGTCAAAAAGAGAGAGGATTATGTACTTGAAACCTTTGAGTTTCCTTGTCCAGAGAAACACCGCATATTCGTGGTGGCTGGATTTAGTCTAAATGTCTCTTAACTCTGCCGGTCGGAACTAAGCGCATTCCAGAATAGAGTACCAATCGGACGTATTTCTGCCAAACGGAACTATGCGCATTAAGACATGAGCCCTGCAACCCATAAGAATCTATGCATAACAGGGTTCACGTCAAAATGCACATCGTTCCGTTTGGCAGAAATACGTCCAATTAAAGGGAGGTGCGCCTGATGCGGGATTGGTAGTTGCTCGCTCTTTTGGAATGCATAGAATCTCGAATCTCGACGAATCTCGTCATGACCTCATTTTGGCCGTTATGATATCTAGCCTCAAATTGCTGGCGTTGATGTTAAAATTGAGACAAAATTTCAGCACCGATGATTATTATAAGTCTAATCACGCGAGGAATGTTGTAAATGCGCCGCGAACATTCCGAATCATCCCTAAAACTTTACGTCACTGACTCGTCCGACCTATTAAATGTAAATGCAACTCAGCACTATCCAAAACTTTGTCTATTTCGTTATTTTTTTTAAAATAAATATCCCAACTCAACTCCCCTGTAATATTTGAAATTCGAAAACGTGACGCTAGCATTAAAATTTGTCCGCGGTTTTTTAAACAAATTTTAAGCCAAGTCGCTCACTAACTTGTAACGATGTTACAAGGTGGTAAAAGAGTGATGGGTCCACACTAATTTTCGGGGGAAATAAGGTCAAAAAGTTCACATATTTCAATTTGAGTCCAAGACTTTCAGCTCTATTTAGTAGCAATCAGTAGCGTGGCGTGCTTTGCGATGTATCGATCGATCTGCCATTTAAACCTACGGAAACGGATCGATTATCAGGGTGTTCGCAACGAACACCTTAATAATCGATTCTTTACCGTAGCTTCAAATTGGGAAATTTCGATATATATCGAAGTACGCCACGCCACTGGTAGCAATACAATACTCAGGGTGAGCGTGTTCAGCTCTCTTATACCATGGTTTTTCTCTCTTTCCTTTTTCTTGTACTGTCTCTCATTAGAGCTCCAAATTTTTGAAATTTTTAATCATGTTTACCCCACAAAAAAGTGTGAACCCAGCACTATCTTACCACCATGTAACATCCAGTTCGGGCCTTACCTCTTCGTGTTCCCTTTTTGTAACGACGTAGAGGTATCTCAGTACTGACCAAAAATGTTTAACTGTCCCACAAATCCCAAGACTCTAACGTAATTATCGGTGGCGAAAATCTCACGATGACTTTAATCTCTTTCTGCGCTAAGTACTCCAACTCCAAAAAATGGACAACTTTTAATTTTAACTCCGCTGACTGCTCAGTGCTTCCTTTAATACCCGGGTATTAAATTCCTGACTTCCTTTTTTTTTTTTTGCCCCCGACCGTTGTTCCACCTGAGGGAATCCACCTTGTGCACGGTGAGCTTAATTGCCATAGGAGGACAGTGACCGAAGTGGGGTCTCCGCAAGATTAAAAAAAAAAAAAAAAAAAAAAAAAAAAAAAAAACGCGAACACAAAGAGCCAAAGGAAAATGAACTTGTTTCATTCACGCGTTCTCTTAAGTGCACACTCCACCCCGCCGTGCAAGAACAGCGTAACCGGCTCATTGTGTTTGCGGGCGGATACGCGATTTTCGCGAGGGTACCCGGGCGCGGGCCGGGGTCGGTTATGTAAATAAAGGCAACGTAATTTATGTTACTTCGAAAGTTCCTCTCTCGCGTGGCTCGCGCTTAATCCGCGAGACACGGGGTGATAAAGAAGTTGTCAGGGTTTACAAGGCTCGTGCTTACACGGAAAAATGTGTTCATGAAAAATTCAAATGTCTCGTCTGCATTCTTGCACGTCAAGATTCGCCGATCCATCCCCTCTACCATCCCCCCGTCAACCCCCCACCCTTGGCTCAATTCGTCCTTTTTCTCACGAAAGAACGTAACTCCATTACAATGTTGCCGAATTTCCCCGCGCAAAATGCGCTTCAACCGAGAGAATTTGGGGAATTTTCAATGGATAATATTACTGATTTATCTTCTGACCTCATGCCGAAATCAGATAAATTTTCAACGGAAATTGCGCAGGTAATTTATTGTAAAAAATTGAATTCCTTGCGTCAGTTTGGCAACCTTGGAATAGAGTTGCGTTTTCTCGTCCGGGAAACGAAAAAATATGCTTCGAGAGTTCGTTATCATCCTCTTTTGCCAGCCCCGCTCCTCGGTTTGTTGCTCTGTTCGTAATTTTAAGATAACGTGGGCTAATTGTAATTACACTTTCACATGACAATCCTAACCTTTATTTGCAGACTTCGCTCATTTGTTACACTCGAAAAGATAGCTTCAATGGGCCACAAGACAAAGTATGAATTAAAAATACCACGTTAAATGTGTTTTACGTAATGAGAAATTCATGCAACGGGAGATTAACGCGTGAGACATGACGATGTATACCTAACATTGTTCAAAAGAAAAATTAATCATGTAAATTTCGTAATTTGTAAGTAAAAAGAAATTGGTGAATGTGGTTTTCCAGCACTTTGGTGAACGTTTCAATAATAGTTTCTTGATTTTAGGACATTTCTCACCCTCAAGAGCCGAAATTGGGTCGAATTGACCGGACGCTTGCTGAAAACGCGTGTGAAATCACGGGCTTTGGGGCCCATACAGCCCCCGAGCCCGTACTTATGAGTTTTACATGTAGGTTCATAAATACACCCTACAAAAAGAATCAAAAATCAAATTTAAAAAATCTAGTGTCAAAACAGCCGAAGAAGGATAGACGTATTCGGGCTTCGTCTTTAACGTTAGCCCCGAATGTGAGTGACATCTCACTAGCAGCATAAAGCGGAGAAGTGCGTGTTCACGCCTTGTGGCATAGCGCCTTCAATTTTGCAGACGCAATACGGACACCCATCAAGCACGAACAGTTGTATCTCTGCGCCGTCATCAATTCGCGTCATTTCCTTTGCTGTATTTCCATGTTGCGTTGGTTCTATTTGTTTTATTTGTAGTTTTGCCTCAAGAGTCGCAAACCTCGTTTCCTGTTAATTTGCAACATTCACTGGGGGCATACTTTTAAAACTATTTTAAAATTCACCGGAAAAAAAGGATGCTGACTTAACGTTCTGGGTGTAAAAAAGTGTGCGAAACCTCTCAAAACGCTGAATTAACCACCGCAGCAGTTAGTTTTACATCTTGACATTCCTATAGTAACTGCTTGGGCGGTAACTTCAGCGTTTCTTGAGTTGTTGCACACTTTTTTACATCCAGAGTGTTAAGTTAGCATCCTTTTTTTTTCGATGTGGTTTTTGGTAAAATTGTGTAAAAATACCTGATGAACTGTAGCTGCTGTAGATGCATTGTGCTGTTCGAAAACTCTTGATAAATAATTTAAAATCCAAAAATCATCACTTGATCGATCGACTAGCGAATCATTCTACAAAATGTTGAACGTAATCGGAATTCATCATCGCGGAGTTGGCTTCCGTTTTCTATCAACGGAACATGCAATCAGGCGATGCACATCTTGGGCATTACTTTACTTTTCTTCAGGCCAACTTGTGTACCAGTTAAAACACGTCAAAATCAAACAGCCACGACGAAATTAAACCATGCAACGATACAACTTCAAACATTCTAACAAAAAAATGATTAAAACCGATAATTTACGCATTGATTCCGATCGCGACCGGAGCACGTCAACAATCGCTAGTCAACAATCGGTATGTAAACAAACGGGTTTACCTAGATAAGTTTGGAGAGGACAGAGAGAGGGGGCATGATCAAGGGTGCCACCTGGCTTCAATATGAGCATTTAACAGGTCTTTGATATTCTTCACTTTATCGATCTTTCACTGCTCCCATACATTTATCAATCCGGTTTTTTATTTGCATGCTCTCAAAAGGTTTGAAGTGCATTTCCCAGGGTCATGTTTGCTTTCGAGTAAGTGGTCACTTAACGATGAATGACTGCTTGCGCATAATCTAAAGTTGGCAATATTTTCACGCATGCGCAATGACATTATCTCCCAGGCTGGCCAACGTCTACAAACTTTTAACCACATTTACAATCAATTTTGCAGGACACATTAGTATAATCACTGATAATTTTTATGGGTCATCTGTGTAATTTAGAGTTTTCCCGAGACGTTACCTAATATGTGAAAACTATCTTTCAAAATAGACTGAAAAAGAGTAAAATAATATACTAAACGTCCATCGCTTGAGCACACATCCCAGTTTTTCATCGGGTAGAAACGGTAAGCCAACTCTGACGTCATTTGCGTTATGAACACTCAACGATTGGTAATTATACATACTTACATATCATTCAGAAGTTGATTTTCAAACATTTCGAGAATCACGTTTTACGTAAATTTTTTTAGAGGAAGTGTATTATGAATGGTATTAGTTTGACTGCATTCTGCTATGAGAAACTGTTATTTTTTATTGCTCATCCATACAATAAACCATCTGCACAGGGAATGTAGTGATACATACTATGTTCATGAAACGAGCCAAAAATACTAGACCCTAATTGAATCGGTTCCTGATGGACGGGCGTAAGTCCAAGAACTAATGACCCCTAGTCTCCAACATGATAAACGAAAGCTAGAGCTCATGAGTTCTTGGACCTACGCTTGTCTAACAGGAACGATTCAATTGCAAAACGTAGTCTAGTTTACACCCCCTAAAGTAAGAGATATCCCCAGAGTGTTGGGATTTTAGATTCCTTTCTCGGAATAATGTGACCCCTCCCTAATTCATAAACCTCATCAATACGAAAGCCGATACCCCACAGCTCCAAGGTATCCGGAGACCACCATATCCTCAACAAACTATAATGAACAAACAATTAAATTAAAAGGACCGAACGGACCAAACCTTGAAAGTAGTAGTGTGTTCGACGTTTAAATCCTACATCTTATGCTAAACTGGGGAAAATGAGTGTTTCTTGATGCTGTTTCAGAAGCTTCGTAAATCACCCTCAATCTTAATGTAACCTCATCGAGAACAAAATTGATCGGAGGATGATTGGGAATAGGATTTCAATTCACTTCTCCTTGAAATTTGCGCTTAACTCAATGTCATTTGACGTTCCATTTTCCAGCAACGAGTGTTTATGCCACCTGTTCATTGTAGCACCTCGCCCCTTATCCATACTATAATCTGAAGGTGTTTTATTTAGATGACCCAGGGGTTAACGGGTCGACCCCTTGAACGTTGACAACCTCGCACAGAGCAGAGAACTTTAAGAAAGGGGAGGGGTTTGAAACACTCCGTTTCGCTCGAGTTATACCCTCACCGTAGTCCCCCCCCCCCCCCACCCACGACCAAATCTGAGCAACTCACGATCGAACAGGGGCAGAGGGTATAATACGTCGGGAGGCAATCATTTCGGGACCCCGTTAAAAGTTTCGCCGCGGGTCTACACTGCCTTGAGCTCTCTTCCTCCAAGAATCCCGTTCCTTTTCAGACCCCCTCTCATTCAAGAGCCCCCTTCTCCTTATTGGCTGGGCGCTACGGTCCCCGACCTTAGCTCTTGGCACTGGACCACGAATTCGATTTTGGCATGGTCTCCTTCGTTGGTTTTTTTGATAAGCTTAATAGATTCCTTGTTTTTCCCCTCTGTTTTTGCGAGGAGGGTTGCTAATATTAGAAACATTATTGCAAAAAAGGTAATTAATCAAAAATAAAAAGGGAAAAGACCTATCTTAATTATTGACTCAATTATTAACATAGATCTACATAAATATGCTATAATACACGAGTGAATGAAGTAATATGAGAACAAGCATGATTAAAGAGAAACTCACTTAGCCAGTCGTAATACGATCAAACGTTGTCTTTTTAAATCTCTCGATAGACTCCTCGTACAAATTTTGAACCAGAAGACAAGTTTTTTTGGTCTTTTTTGCGTGCGCCCACCGAGATGCAAAAATTGGATGCTGATCTTTGAATGTTTAAAAGCTGAATTCAAATATTAAACTGTCAAAAATGCCCAAAAATGAAAATGAGGAAAAGAAAATGTCAAACGTCCTCCATCACAATTCAAGAAGTACATTGTTGAAAAATATCCAAACTAGGTAGACAATTACTAGAGATAGAGTCACCGGAGAGCGTCTCAAAAGATAAGCGATGGGACAAAATAATTGTTGACTTTATCATTAGAACATTGTTTTTGTGGTGGGACTATTTTTGAGGGCAGTCGTTGACAAGGGACTACTTGGATCGTTTTTAGAAAAAAAGGAACCAGCGCCATTACAGTTGTCAAAATCGTGCAACTTCTCCTTTTCTTTTAAAAATACTTAATATAACTACAGTGTTAAAATTTACGGACTTATTTACCTTAAAATTTAACACTTCATTGATGGGAAGCCAAAACTATTCGCTTTCCTGGGAGATTTTTCAGATAATGATGAAGAAGCAACATTTTTACAACTTTGTAATCACGCTGGTTCCTTTTTGCTAAATGCAATCCACCTCTCCTTTAACTATTTATTTGCAGTGGACACATTGCTCGTTGAAAACTTTAAAGCGACCCTTTTTGCAACTGGGATTTTTTTATTAGACATTTTGTGCCTTGGCGCTTTAAAATAGTACATTTTTGCCTGCTGTCATATTTCAGTTCGTTCTGGTGAATAGTGCACGGTGTAAGAGAAAATTCATTGACGGCATTTCTAAAAAAATTCCGTTGAGTGCTCTCCGTTGCTGATGGGTAAAACGCGGCTTCGTCGAAACACTGGAATTAAAAAGCGGTCTCCCGATAACAGAGGAAAGTTACCTGCGCAAGGTATCAAATATCGCCCGCGATCCCACAAAGAGAGCCCTCTCTCCTGGCCCATCTGACGTAGGACGCTTTGAAAAGTAATTTCCGGGACTCCGATGTGACAGTGACTCGTTACGCCCGGAGAAATACTTGCCGCGTCGCTCAACAAAGTTTTGGATTCGATGATCTCCTTTAATACAACCCGCACTATTCATCTGGATTGACAATGCGTTTATGGATGGAACAATAATGCTAGTACTGCCGTGTATCGTGTAGAATGAGCTACTTGCCGCTGGACTAAAAGTATGGTAACATTTACTATAGTCTACTTGATATTTTACACAGTGATTTTATTTAGTGAAAATTACTAGAATGATAGTAGAATTCACCAGGACTCTGGCGATACCTTCGATATTATGGTATATGCCACCATAGAAATCTGTGTTTATTACCATACTCGTATAACTGCGTTTAAGTATAGTAAAATCTACCATATTTTTTTTCAACTGCGGAATAACGGCTGATAGACTTTGAGACTTCCTCGGGAATAGAAACGCGCTCTAATAAACACGGCAAAAAAGTTCTATGGGTTATCCCTTAAAATTGAATGTGATGTGGTGCTGTGGTCCCAAGCCACGTTTTTTAAGGGTGATGTCCCGTTCATATGGTAGCTAGATAATTTGTCTAATTTTTTTTACCCGATACCTAGTTTGGCCAACAAAGATCTAAATTATACTTTGGCTGTTTTGCTAACGTAGCTCTTGAAGCACCCATAAGAAAAATGGAACCAACACACCATGGAAATAGAGCAAGGAAAAGGACACGCACTGATGACGGCGCAGGGATACAACTATTCGTGCTTGATGGATGTCCGAGTTGCATCTGCAAAATTGAAGGCGCTACGGCGTGAGGCGTGAACTCGCGAAGTCTCGCTCTAGACTGTCAATGAACTGTCGCTTTGGTTCGGGAGAAAAAGTTTCAAAAAACCAGACCCAAAAACTTTACTCCTATCTTCGGCTGTGTTGGTATTCGATTTTAAGCGCTCAGCCGATAGGCAGCGCTTTTTGATTTCGACTTGCCTCTAGAGTACTAGTATACTAGTGCTAATTCGTTTAAATGGCGCACCAGCTCATAGATGTGTAGGCTTTTTGGGGGGGTCCAGTTTTAAAATAAATAAAGCTGTGAAAATCGTATTTTACGCTTTTAACGTAATGCGCAGGTAGTTTCGATCGTTTGCCTATAAGAAAATTTCTTAGCGGTAGAGTAATTTCTTATCGAAATTGACCGTTGAACTCAAATGAAGCCTAGAAAAAACGCGCCTGATGAGATCAACGGTGACTATCATTTTCGGGAAACGAAAAAACGCGTTTACGGTTTCCTTGGTAACCTTTGTTTGCTATCAGCTGATGTTCTATTTTCATTACCCAGCCAAGTCGACGGAGTTTATACTTCCTTCCTTCACTAAATACATTGACTAACACCTGAGCGCTTTTCTAATACGACAGTATTAGAACTTTCCCGCTTGCTTTTCTCTTTTTTTAATTTTATGTCTTATTCTTTTTTCAAGATGTATTTTTAGTCGTACATCTAAAGTTCGGATGTGCCGGCCCCATAAAACCCGCGAAGTACATGTTTTCAGCGATCCTTGGGTCACGTTGACCCGGCTTGGGCATCTAAAGGTTAGATCCCATTATTTAGCGAAATCTCAGCAATTATACCATTACTTCTAACTTGACTATAAGTAAACTATTGGTTTATACAGCATTGCACGAAAATCTATCGGATAATCTTTATCGGATCACAAAAACGTTGAACTAAACGAAATTGAGTAAAATGTCTGGCCACCGTTTTCTTGGGACATAAAAACTTGTTGTTTCAACGGCTCTTATTATTTTTTGCTAATCTATAATCCAGAATCATCAAAAGATGATTGTGTGTGACTATTGCAACTAAATCCATTAGTGAGTGATACTTGTGTAACGACCGATCAGTGATGCTTTAATGACCTGGCAACGTTGGTTTGAGGTAGACTGTTGCTCTCTGCGCTCTTCGGTTATCAATCCGCCATGAAGCTTTCTCTGAGCTTTCACCCTTCATTCTGTTTGTCATCCATTTCGGTATGCCAGTGGATGCCGTGAGGAATCTTCTGTTCCGGAATCGTTGATACAGGGCTGATAAATGGAAAAGCGCTGATGAATGGGAATAATACGTATCCAGAGTGAATATACCACCAATTGCCATATGCGAACGTCACTGAACAGAAGTGATCTATCTATGCTAAAAATTTATAGAACAGCGTATCTCCATATTAATATGCTTTCAAAGGGTCGTGTTTTTTTTTTCGAATCACTTCATTTAGAAAAAGGAGAATGCAGAAAAAAACTTCTGCTCAATGGTGTCATCCTTACGTGGAATATCGTCTTTGAAAAATTTGAAGCGGCACAAGTTGCCTTCAAAGAGTTGGAATACTTCAAGCATATCTGGGGAGTTAAAATAGTTGTATTGTACGGAGTAACATACAGGGTGTTTCAGACCTCCCGTACCAGGCTTTCTTCTCGGTTGGTGTAGGTGGCACGAAGTCAGGGACCGCGGGGTTGAATAGGAAAATGACCCCAATGGATCCGAATTTCATGGTCCCAATCCCCCCCCCTCCCAGCCTCCCTTGGAGGGGTAAAGGGGGAGTTACAATCCCAAAGTCGGGGTTTCTCGATAGATTGCGATTCGATTGCATTAAAATTGAAAATTAAAGAAAATTTCACGTGAGATTGACCCCTGAAAATCCAAAATCGGACCACTTTACGCCCAACAATGATCCTTTAAAGAGGAGGACAGCGGCCCTCTTCATAATTTCCCATTGGTCAAAACTTGACATAAATTCTCTGGAAACAGCTGGTTTCTCAAGTAAGGAGGAATCCGATTTTCCTGGTCCCGGAGCCCCCCTAGCCTTCCTTTGGGGGTAAACGGGGAGGCACAATTTCGAAAGTCGGGGGAAATCTCCACTGTTAAAATACCAATTTTGAGGGTAATTTGTAAAAAAAATTTCTCTAATGTTTGCAGTTAATTTAATTTGCAATTGGATCCATAAATTACCTGAAAATTTCAAAAGGAAATATATATGAATCTCCTTGAAAACGAACATTTTATAGAAAGAAACTCGGCAACTATCGAATGTTCATACGGCGTTTTTCTTTAGCACGGCGGTATTTTGATCGCGAGGACCAATCTGTTGAAACATTCTCGGGACATCAGCATCATTCAGCATTCGCCAAAAGCGTATCGCGCCCGGAGGGGGAAATTCGCCTCCTCGTCGGGCACACCACCGCTCGGCAGCGTGGTGTCGTGAAATTGTCAGCGATTTATAATCCATTTATAAAACTTTGCATCTGCATTGAGACTCCCCCGAACTGGGAGGGAAATAAATAAATCTTGCGAGGAAGTTGAGGCGTGTATTGAAACTAATATTAAGTTATCTCTCCTCTTCCGCGCGGCGGTGGCTATGCATTATTCATCCGTGATGGTCGATTGTCTACACCGCCGCAATTCCCATCGCCTCCCGGGATCTCCCCAAATCTGATTCCCAAGGAACGTTCGCGATAGCTCTGATTCTTCACGGCCGCGTTTTGTTTCCCGGAGTGCCCCGGCTCCGCCAGACAATGCTCAAATTGGAGCGTTTCCTCCTCAATATTTTACGGACGTGGAAAACGCGTCGGGAAGAGGAGCTTTATTTTACGCACGGCGGCTGAGGCATTCGTGCATGTTTGTCGCTTTGCAGCGCTTCCTTACGCTCCACTGCATTCAACCATTTCCGTGGGCTACTTTTTGAAATTGATAGACAAAGCTATAGAAAAAGGGGACGAGGAGAACATGGAGCAATCCGATTGGTTGTTAGATTGAAGAGGGAAAATGATACACTATTGATTTGGTCCCTGCAGTGCTGAGTTGTCGACAGTCAGTCTAATACTTGGCTCATTGTCCATTGCAACCACCCGTTTCCATTACAAATTTGCACTTACTTTATTTCACGCACAGCGGCCGAAGCATTCGTGCATGTTTGTCGCTTTACAGCGCTTCCTCACGCTCTACTGCATTCGATCATTTTCGTGGGCTACTTCTTGAAATTGATAGACAAAGCTATAGACAAAGAGGACAAGGAGAACATGGAGCAGTCCGTTTGGTTAGGACAAATGGTTGTTAGACTGAAAGAGGGAAAATGATAGAGTATTGATAGGGTCCCTCCTGCGTTGCCGACAGTTAGTCTACTATTTAACTCATTGTCCATTGCAACCACTAGCTTCCATTACTTTGCCACTTTTTTCTCATTTTCGTTTTTGAGTATAGCTTCGTCTCTCATTTCAACATTCAGCCTTTAGAATACAAAGTTAAGTTTCCTTATTGAAATTTTAAATAAATTACGATGAACACAATGGAACTCTCCTTTCACTCTTACTTGAGAAGATAATGTGGTTCTTGTCAATGTAGATTCATACTCGGCTAGCGTTCTTTGTCTATCGCTTTGTCTATCGATTTCAACAATCGCCTCTAATTTTAGCATTTCGCAAAATGAGGGCAAAATTTCAATGTCCATAACTTTTATAGTTTCCTCATAGCAAAAGTTCTGCATCCTCTAAATGTTCAATCAAACAAAGTATTTACCTTATAGACGCTTGCATAGTAAAATAACGTTCTAAAACACACGAACATCCTTCTTAAGAATTTGCTGAACGAGTAGCAAATGCTGATGCAGCAATTAGGATTTCAACTTTGAGTTGAAACGAAGACAGTCTGAGGCAAAGAGACAAGGAAACGCGAGTGCCCCAATTTCCAGCTCATTCCTCGAAATGGGACGCAGTTGGCCCGTCGTAAAAATGAAGCCCAAAATAAGCCGCGCCGACGGCATTTTGACGCCCTTACTCGGGATTCCTCCCGCCTTCTGTTTATGATTAATTAGCCCGAAAAACATCGAATGAAACCAGACACAAATAGTCATCGCGGCTCTGAAGGGAGGCCCGCCCGTTCTGAAGAAGAAACAAGCCCGCGCCACACAGTGGATCGCGATTCAATCAGGGTTGCACGCGTGAAATGAAAAATATAAAAGATTGAAAATTTCCGTGAAAAATTTCATGAAATTTCACAAGACTTTGAAAAATTTCATATTTTTCAGGGGTTAGAGTCAGCAACCCGCGCTCAAATACACAAAAACAGAAGACAGTCACAATTTTTACATTTTACGAAACTTGAAAAGGATAACTGGTATTTTTCATGAATTTCTGAAATCTCATGATATATTTCACGTAAAATTTCAAGATTTTATTTTTCATGAAAAATTGCAACCCTGGAGTCAATAGGAGAGGTCGGACAAAATTTGGAAACTTTAAAAGCTTATAACTCCGTTTGTATAGAATTTTGAGGTTTTAAAAATGGCTCCATTGTTTTTTTCTTAAAAGGCCCTGCTATAAGCACCCCTTGAAATTTAAAATGTGAAAAAATATACATCAAAATTCACAATTTCAGTCAAAAATGTCATGTCCGACCTCTGTAAGTGATTCGATCCACTGTGCGCCACGGTTAGAAATCCGACCGAACATCCACTGTGCTTACACGAATCGAAAGCGATTGTGCAACCCTGAAAATTCGTATGCCGTGACAAAAGGAAGCATTTTCATTAATCAAACATTCGCCGAGCTCGCGTAACACTTCCCTCTTCGCATCCCCGCGCTGAGGGAACAGAAACACGTTTCTTATGATACACTCCTCTCGTAGGCAAAAAACAGTAAAAATATGGCCTGAATACTGTAACAGGATGGTAGGATATGCCGTTTTACGAACAAAGAAACGTAACTCCCTTGCTGTTGGAGTCAATTTTTAAATGATAGCAATAGTTTATATCAAGGCAGAATGATTGTATTTCGAATAATGTGGAAAACCATTCCGTTGGAAGTGTATTCAAAAACTTAGACACCAAATGCACATCCACAGCGTTAATATATTTTTACGAGGGACACAAATTAAGTGTAATGACTAAAAGAGCGGATCGTGTGCGTTCCAATTGTACAAAACTAAACCGTTAAAGGTGCCTTCAAAAAATTTAATACCACAACCACATCCATAGTGTTAATATATTTGTATCGCACAAAATAATTTCATGGTCACACGTCTGTGAGAACTGTTATCGTCGCGTTTTTCGCTCTGGTTCAAAATGATAGCTATCTAAACCGCGCTTAGAAAAAATACACTTAGTCGTGACAAGTTTTGAACCGAAAAAATATGTTTGAAATTATCAATATTCATTTTACGAAAAGATTCACAGTAACGTTCCGTGTGCGATTCAAGTCGAGTAGATTATGGTTTTTATGAGCTGGAAGTTTGAACTTGTGCTTAAAAAAATGTTAATGTCTTGGCCAGAAGTTACTTTCAGTAATTTCCGTTGTACAAATGGTGTTCTACGTGATATTTTGATGAGAAAACAGAAACAATGATGAATAAATTCACACCCTGTTAGGTGGTCCATGTAAAATCACTGAACAAGATATTCCTTCAGGTAGTTCAGGGGTGGTTCTGGTGGTTCAGGTGGTTCAGGTGGTTCAGATGGTTCATTGGTAGCGTCTTGGTATCTTGTAAGCGTCAACCTGATATAGTCTGCACCAACTAAATCTACGTACTTTCAGACTGCGACAGAAAATCTGCCATCTTGCTTCTTGCATTCACTTTCCACGCAAAAATGACGTCAGAAGATCACACAGTCACAGTCTAAAAGCGCGTAAACTTATTTGGCGTGAACTTTACCATACTTCTTAAATCAAAATGCTTGCTTTTAGCAGGGTTTCCCAGCTTAAAGTTCCTGGTAAAAATCGGCGATAAGATGTGCGTTTCAAAATACCATAGGAATTCTTATAGCCGGCTAAAGAAGGCTACAGAAAATCACATAGCCGGCTGTAGTATGCGGAGAAAATCATACGACCGGACTAAACGAAGCGATAAAATATTATGCAGCCGGGCTATAGTTCCTATCGCCGGGCTTTACATTTTATCGCCTGGCTGTTGCTTTTTCGCCATCGATTATACAAGAAATTGTGTAGAAATTTGTGTGCTTTGGAAATTATTAAGTTTGATACGGAACCACCTTAATATTTACGAAACACACATTATATTTTCCTTTAATACATATTTTTTTTTTCATCAATTAAAATGAGAATAATCCATACAGCATGTGCAAACATTTCAAAATCATCAGTTGAATAACGCTGACTCCGCCAGATTAAATATTAGAGCCTAACTTAAAACGGAACGGCGACGCACTGGCGCCTACAAACCTAACAGGGATACTTCACGCATTGCGCAACGCGTGAAGTATCCCTGTTAGGTTTGTAGGCGCTAATGCGTGGTTCGCGCTGGCTGCCCGCCTGCCACGGCGCTTGAAGCAACTATTTCACATCAGAGGTATTGCACAGTAGCATACGAAACTGAAGGCACTCTAATATATTAGTAATGGCAAGCATCCATCAAAAATACGGAGCTTTCCTCGCAAAATAAATCAAGATACTACGACCCAAAAAAAAGAGCAGTATTCCAAAAACTCACTAAGTCCTAGCATCCGTAATTAGTAACGTTTAGCATACACTTTATCGCCTGGCTGTTGCTTAATCGACATCGGCTATAAAAGGCTATAAGAAATTGTGTATCCGGCTATAGAAGCTATTGGAAATCTTACAGCCGGCTGTAGGTCTATGGTATTTTGGAACTCAGATTCTACTGCCAATTTTTACCAGGGGTGAGAGTGGGAAATGTTCCACGCCGACAGAAAATCTGTCATCTCGCTTCTTGTATTTCCTTTCCATGCAAAAATGACGTCAGAAGATATTCTGTCGCAGTCTAAAAGCGCGTAAGCTTACTTGGCGTGAACTTCACCATACTTCTTTTATAAAAATTATTGCTTATAGCAGGGCTTCTCTAGAGTCCCTTTATACTAAGAATTAAGACACCCCCCACTCCTCATGGAGTCACAAACGGGAATTAAGATTTCACAAATTGAAAGTTTTTCGTATTCTTTGATCGGCCCATTCTTAAATTCCTTTCTCCGTTCCTTCTCTCATTCCGTTCCTTCTCTCATTCCGTTCCTTCTCTCATTCCGTTCGTTCCTTGCCGAATCCACAATTCCCCGCGGTCCATTCCAGATTATGATCTTTGCAATCTGTGCAAATGTAATCATTATTCCCGTTTGTGACACTGTGGTGGCCGAAAATATGGGAACCAATCAGAAATGGATTCGCATCGTCTTAACTCTCAGTATAAAGGGACTCTAAGTTTCCCGGCTTAAAATGAGAGTGAGACATTTTCCACTGAACGTTGTGGCGGCCATGCAGTTCGCGAGGCGGACCGACCGCAGCTGTCAGTGCTGCACCGTACCCAAACACCCGACACCTCCGATACTGGAGGTGTTCAGCCGTGCTGTGAAAGCAGGTGCACCGCGATTCCGGCGCGTGGAAGGGTGCGAACTTCGCATCGCGCGGGGCTACCAGAAAAATAAAAAACTACAAAAACCCTCAAAAACATTTTCGGGCAAAAAATCCGGTCGAGGAAATTGACGTGTTACATCTTATTAACCAAAAAAAATTCCCTTTCACCCCTCCAAGAAGGTTGATAAAACTAAGTAAGTAACTGTGAGATGGCAAAAAGCTCTCTTAAATTCTCAGGGTCCATCAAGGCCACATATGTCCAAAAACTTACTCTATATGGTTTAAAAAAAAAGAAACAAAAAATAATCCCTTAACAATAAGAAAATTTAAAAAGAAAAAACAAAAACAAAAACCGATTATGTGGTTCACAGATATGTACATAAATCCTTCGAATGAACTTGAAATCACAAAATCGGTCGAGAAAATTTAAATGAATTTTCTCCTTCAATTATGAGTTCCGCAACAAGCACGACTCGCTTGAAGCTTTCCATACACGAGCCGCAAGAAACTAATTTCTTCTTTCTTACCTACTGATTGTGAGGAGAGCGGGAGCATTTACTTTATCCTTCATTTATACAGGATGCAACAAGCATGACTCTTGCGTTTGCAGAAACCCTTTCATTAAGGAGATCGCGAGAGCCTTTACCGCGTTCATTTCCAAAAGGGATTACTCCAGAATTTCATGCATTTTAATAATTTAAACGATTCATCTGTTCTTCTCTTCTCTCCTTCTGTCCATTGACAGAGATGCACAATTTTTCCGACTCACTGACGCGACCGGCTCGATGCTCTCAGTGAAACGATGCCTTTTTATCCCTGACGCCAGCTTCAGTTTTACCAGTGGACCCATTTTACCACATAGGTACATTTCAGACTCTTTCGATTAACTTCGCTGCATCTAAATCATGGTTGCTTTTACTGTAAGCTTACTTACCATATGATATGGATGGTGAGAAGGCTAAAAGTTTTCGTTTACTTTTCCTTTTTTTCATTTTCACGAAATGGGTCCCATTTGACAAGAGGAGTTACTTAAAGAAATTGAATTAAGTTTCGATATAAGAAAACTCACACCCATGCTGTGATGTAAGTGTTATTCTGATTTTTTTTTTTTTTATACCTTAGAGGTAATCCACACTTGTTTACGCATCGAGCCGGTCGCGTCAGTGAGTCGGAAAAATTGTGCATCTCTGTCAATGGACAGAAGGAGAGAAGAGAAGAACAGATGAATCGTTTAAATTATTAAAATGCATGAAATTCTGGAGTAATCCCTTTTGGAAATGAACGCGGTAAAGGCTCTCGCGATCTCCTTAATGAAAGGGTTTCTGCAAACGCAAGAGTCATGCTTGTTGCATCCTGTATAAATGAAGGATAAAGTAAATGCTCCCGCTCTCCTCACAATCAGTAGGTAAGAAAGAAGAAATTAGTTTCTTGCGGCTCGTGTATGGAAAGCTTCAAGCGAGTCGTGCTTGTTGCGGAACTCATAATTGAAGGAGAAAATTCATTTAAATTTTCTCGACCGATTTTGTGATTTCAAGTTCATTCGAAGGATTTATGTACATATCTGTGAACCACATAATCGGTTTTTGTTTTTGTTTTTTCTTTTTAAATTTTCTTATTGTTAAGGGATTATTTTTTGTTTCTTTTTTTTTAAACCATATAGAGTAAGTTTTTGGACATATGTGGCCTTGATGGACCCTGAGAATTTAAGAGAGCTTTTTGCCATCTCACAGTTACTTACTTAGTTTTATCAACCTTCTTGGAGGGGTGAAAGGGAATTTTTTTTGGTTAATAAGATGTAACACGTCAATTTCCTCGACCGGATTTTTTGCCCGAAAATGTTTTTGAGGGTTTTTGTAGTTTATATCAGCTCGTTTTTGAATGGAGAAAGGTGTGGCCATAAAATATTAAGTAGGTACTATTGGCTATTTGAAAATCCTGAATGAATGGAAAGTAAACAACATCTGCTAAAGCACTAACACATTCAGCGGAAATTTTAATAGCACCCACTGACTTTGTGATCAGTCTGGAAATAGGTAGTTGAAAGTAGTGGGGCTACCTAAGGTAGTCAAATGTATCAGTATACCTATTGGAAAGGCTCACAGGAAAAGGGTGACAGGGGAGGGGGAGGGGTTAAATAGCTATCGAGTTGTCATTTACCTGCGTGAGAAAATTAATGGAAAAAGAGTATAACTTATTGTCATAGGCATTACACTGTAAGCTTATTCCAAGTGATAAAATAATTTTGCTCATTTGTTTCAACTACGCACATCATCCCTCTTAAGCGCACCTATGTTTGTATTAATGCTAGCAGCAAGTTTTTCGATACTGAATTTCATCACTCAGCAACCTATCAGATGGGAATGGAAATTCTAGGGAAATTCATGAGAGCGTTGCCTTATAAATCATAGGTACTCTGTATGGAATGATGAATTATTCATGAAACAACCAGTGAATGAAGTAGTAGAGCACAAATTTTACCAAAATGAGTCTATTTGGTGTGGCATGACTTTAAACCAGCTAGGTATTTTCATGACTTTTGGGATTATTATTCTTTAGAGCATCCAAACATCCAAACTTTGTTCCTACAGACTCTAGGTACACCATACTCTAAGGAGCATTGTAAAAGAAAAATTGTCGATGATTGCAATGAAATGAGAAATATTTTCATTTCCCCTGAATACTTAATTTCTCATTGAAAATTTGGCAACAGGCATACTTATCGCATAAGATGATCTTCCTAACTTGAGGGTGCCAGCAGCCTGATTGTTGAAAGTTTGTGTTTGAAAGGTAGACACAGATGACATAGGTTAAAAGGTGGAGCGTTATTGATCAAATATGTCTTATCGCTGCTTTATCGTGCCTTTGTCTGGTGGAATGGACAACATACTGTCAGAAACTTAAGAGATGCCTTTAGCTTGTCTAGGGTTCCACCCATCAGAGGCACGACAAAACAGCGACAAGACATAGCGCCGACCAATCACGTACCGCCTTTTGACCTATGTCATCTATGTCTACCCGAGAAACACACAATTTCGACAATCAGGCTGCAGGTTCTGACAATGAATACCTATTAAGAGAATTTCTCACTGACCTTATTAAGTATCGGCCATTGCAAAAAAATACCTGCGCATGCAATGAAATAGCTTGTCTTTCTCTTGGATTAATTTCGAATAATATCACTTCACCATAAAATTTGTCAAATCATATACTTGCCCACCTAGGTAGTGCCTTAAGTTATTTTAAAAAATGCAATAGCCACGAAGAAAGTATTTGGTCATAATACAGGCATTTTAAGGATAAAATATTGCAAAATTTACCTCTTAAATTCCTTGAGTTTTTAAGGTTCACTGACAGACATCAACCGAAACGGCAATCTCTTGATAAGAGCATTTAGTTAATATATGGAAGGTGATATGCGAGCTTTCCATTTCTTCTCATAAATGATACCAATTGATCTAATCACATTCAGCCTTGGACGATTAGCGGTGCAGAAACTAGGTAGGTCAATACTGAACTCCGAACACCTGATATTTTACGTGCACTGTTTCACTGGAGTAATTACATGCTGGGAGCTGAGCTTAGAAAGCACTCGCTAGGTTAAAATGGAATAATACTTCAGTAACACATCTAATAAGTATAAATAGCAATAAGTGGGTGCAAACATAACCTTATGACTTGATGTAAACAAACACTCAATACGTGAATGACACAGAGGCTCCCTCTAGCAAACTGGTCCTCATTTAAAACAGAGAACTGAGATTAAATATCCATTAACAGGGTGGAGATTATCCCCTCACATAAGCAGCAAGAAAGAGGGGCGGCGATTTAAACAAAGCTTTCCATTCCGATTTAGGTGGGTATATCCTCTCACTTACTGGGGCTGATGCGATCAGGCAAGGCTCATAGACAAAGTAAGGATCATGAAGACATACTTCTGGCTGGATAAAAAGATAATTGTTAATATAATTGTATTCAGCCTTGATTGACACAATCGCACTTATTCCAATGGAACTAGGTAGGAACTGGCACCCACGTATGTTACTACTGTAGTCCTCTTAACAGATAAGCAATTCATTCTGTTACGCTTTTGTACGGAGGAAGAATGGACGCACCCATTTCACACGGTAATCGATGCAAGAAAATGAAGCCTTCATTGTGTTTTCATCATCAACTTATGAAATTATGAGAATAATACGAGTACATACCTTTCATTAAAGACCTTGTTACTAAAGTTGGGCAAAATGATGTTTCTAACAACTCCTGACGCAAAATCAAAGAGACTCAGAAGAAACCAATTTGAGCAAATGCTCACAGTCAAAGACCTTTGATTATGTGACATTCAGTTGACCTATGATTGAACTGTTCCGAAAAGGGATGGAATTGTGCCTCACATACTCAGGTACGCAAGCCGCGCGTAACAAGAACGGTAGAAGAGATAGGAGGATTCCAAGATAAATCATGAAGGAAACATGTTCTTAATGTAAATAACATACACTTCAGAGAAGCATAATCACTCCAGAGCACATAGGTTGATGGCAAGATATAGAGCGAATAAATTTTGGTCGAAGTTCAGTGACAGTCGCATGTGAAGACCGAGGCTCATATTCCAGTAATTTTTAGACTTTAGTAGTGAGAATACATTCTGTGATGTAAATGCTGCTTCCTTTGGAGAGTTTGGCACAATTTCGGTGTAATTTCTTTGACGTAATTTACCGGAATTACATCTATCGCTTCGGTCAGGTACTGACATAAACATGACGACATAACCTCACTTAAAATTTTGTCACATATCGTTCAATAAAATAAAGATATCACTTGAACATTTTAAGAGAAATTAAGGTATATCGAGCTCCAGTAGAACACGTGAGACGTAATAATAAGAGTACGTACATATAGTAGTTAGCATCTACAAAGAATTAAACTCTTATCCAAACTAGGTAAATCTATTCACAAGTAGTTAAAGAGGTTGGTAACGACCGACCAGAAATCACTTGAGATTTTTAAGAAATCAATGAAGTAGTGTATCGGGATAAAAGTGGGCGTAATAATATAAGTGTGTAAAATATTAGTTAGGATCTAAAATGAATTGAACTTTTAAATTAAATCTGTTCATTATTCACAAATAAATACAGTAGATGGAGGTTGATAACGACGACAGGAATTTCGTTCCCGAAACTCGGACGAACCTGAACAGAATGAACCAATGGCGTTGAACCATTATATTACTGGTTTTTTCTAAATTCAAAAATTATAGCTAAAATTTTGAAGGATGTAAGCGGATGCTGGATTATCCGTGAAATAAAGCGCTTTTTAATGTGGCAAAATGAAATCCTCACATCTTCACGGAGTGCCCTTTATATAGGCTCCATTACGATCTGCGGCCGGGTAAGCGAGAAATCTGTTGTTAAAGATGGTCATGACGGGCAAATTAGTCGTATTTTCCGTAATTTCTCTTTAAGATCACTAGGAATGTTACAAAACTGTAAAAACCCATGGACGCGGTAACATGACGATTCTTTAGGTACCCACTTTTGTGGGTCTAAGGTTTACCGTTATCGCGGAGTTTGAGTGACTTTCTCAGGACCCTGGATTCTTGAAATTCAAATTTCCCGGCAAAGTAAAAAGTAAAATTTTCCTTGTTTTGGGTCATTAAGTGCTTATAACTTTTTGAAAACTCAATGGATCTTAATGAAACTCTTCCACTTTGTAGTCCTGATTGAGATGCGTCCGTAGACACCAAGATCGTAGGAATCCGAGCCGTCGTTTGGGCTGCAGTCGAATGGCAATCGAATCAATTTTCAAGTTAAGGGAGTTGCCTGTGACTAAGAGTGTCGGCCACCCGTTTGTTATCGGGACTTTAGTAGGACGTCATTTTCCTCGACCGGGGGTGGCTACCGCCACTCTTGAAACAGGGACGGAGCCGGAAGTGTTGAAATCGGTGGGGGAATAATATTTATTTGTTTTATTCATTTATTTCCACTTTTTTTCTCCTCCTGGTTGATGGCTTATATACCGTAGGGAACTTCCGAAGCGGGCCGACCACAGAGTGTATTTTCATGTCAGTAGACTTCCGAAGGTTTTATTCGGAAGTTATACGTCGACAGTGAAACTCGAAAAACTCGTGTGTTTGTTTCATATGGTATTGATTTCTTGGATATTTCCGATATTTTATTTAAAGAACAGGTTTAGATGCAGAATTGATTGGATTTTTTTTCAATTTGGTTTGTTATTCTCAAAGATTAAAAAAATGCGAAAAATGAACTTTTTTAGGAAAATTTCATGCCACAATATCTTGTCAAATCTCTGAATTTTTGTACAATCATACGCGGACGGAAAAAAAAGTAACATAATCCCAACTTTACTCCTAGCTGATTTTAGATCCAGATATTAGAGTAGTTGCACGAGCCCGAGGTACGGTTAAGTCAGCTGAATGGTGAATTTAAAATTTGAGGACCGCCAGAGATTAAATACGTCGTTATCGCGCGGCGGTGGCGTCGTGCAAGAGATGAAAAATTGAATCACATTCCTACTTTTTGCTCATCTATAAAAGCACCCATCCACTTAAAGAAGCTAATAAGACATACGTTGTATCCAAAATGAGCCAGAAATCCATTTCAAAATCATAAGAAAGAAGTGACACCTATCCGCTGGAGGAAATGCCATCAGGGTGAGAAACATTGAGGGCATCCAATACGATATCAAAAAATGATCAAAAAATAATTCGATATCAACATAAGGAAACGCAAAAATTGACGTATTTCTCTGAGACGACACTAAACGCCAAATTGAGTTCCTTTTGAGGATTTTCGAATCCTGGGTAGCCCGCTCTGTCAAACGGAACTACGCGCCATGGAAAAGCATAGATCGTTTTTGATAATGGTTCGATGTGTCGTTTGGTTCAGAACAGTAGAACATGACCTCAAACAAAAATTTCAGGATTTCAGTCGGAAAAGCTGAAAATGAGAAAATTCCTAACTATTTCACCTTGCGATGCCATTTAGTACTCATAAGAATAAAACATATTTCAGAAAAACCCCGTTTCCTCAGATTACTTGATTGACTTTTGAGGCTATGTTTACATGCTGAACCAATCGATATCGATACAATCTCACCTATTTGATGTATTGAAAACGATCTGTTGCGAGTATAGGACGGAACAAGCATCGCGTTCTGCAACACTCGCCAATCCAAGAGCCCCTCTCATTTCCTTCCCCTGTGGCGCTTAGTTTCGTTTCATAGAAATACGTCCAAATACGTTGTTTCCAAAATAAACCGGTAATACCAGGTCCTCATTTCAAAATCATAAGAAGAAAGTGACACATATCCGATGGCGAAAATGCCACCCGAATGAGAAACTTTCAAGGCTTCCAAGACGAACCAACGGCATGACTCCGTCTCTTCTCCGCGGTGCTTTTCGAGGGAATTTCCGCCCGGGCGTGTTTGACGTAAAATTGAAGGGACGCGGAACGTCTGGCGGGAGACAATCCAGAACCGGAGACTGATTGATTGTTTGCGAGAGGTGTCGTCGCCGCGCCCAGGATTGGATTAGCAGCTCCCGAGGAAAGCTCCCGTGCCAAGGCAAAACGCCGTATGAGCCTCCAGGCGTTGCCAAATTTACCTTGATAAAACACGAATTCCCTGGTGAACTTATGAATATTTTTCTTCCGATTTTTCAGAGAATATTGGTTGTAGTTTGACCTTAATTTCCTGAAAATTTCAAGGAATATTTTCATAATTTTCCTCAAAAATACACATTTTATCGAAGGAAATTTGGCAACTCTGGAATGTTCATACGACGTTTTTCCTTAGCGCGGCAGAAAGGAGGAATAGCACCGGGACGACGAGCATAAACTATCAACTCATAGCGCTCTCCGCTGCTCCGGATGAATAAAACATAGTCCCAGCGCGCGCGCCGCCTCCCCGAGGAATATCACCCGGCGACATCTGCCGTGACTTTTCCCAGAAATACTTCGATACGGAGAGTATTGCGATCTGTATCCTTTTTCGGGTAATGCAGGATCGCGTCGAGGATATTGGACGTCGCGTTCAGCCCTGGGGGCCGTTCATTAAATACGTAACGCCATGGTGGAAGGGATTCTGAGCCTGGATTAGGTGTAATGTGCATTACGTCAAAGAGATCGGACCTAGTTTTAATCCCTGGGGACCGTTCATAAAATACGGAACGCTTTGGTGGTAGAGTACCTGTATAGCGAGAGTATGGACACATGTGAAACTCCGAAAATCCATCAGGCCATCGCCGATGCTTAGAAATGCAGCCAACTTATGAATTCCAAATATCCAGAACGATTTACTAATACTATTTTTACAAGCCGTATTTTATAAAGCACGTATTTGACTCAGTTTTTGCATAAATTTACTCATTTTTGCGGAGGGACGCTCATTTTTGTACATCTTTGAATCATCTTGGTTTGAATTGGAATTTGCAGACTCTGCAGACTGGCAGTGAAATTTTGTGTGTTAGAAGTTGTTTAGAAGGATGGCTGTACTTTTGGGCCCTAAGATCTTCATGAAGCGACCTGTCCACACTCTCGCTACACAGGTACTCTATTTGGAGGAGGAGGGTCTAAGCATGCGTTACGGGCGCGTTACAGGGGAAGGGATGTTCAGGACTTCGTAACGACGGACATGCACTAACGTCGCGTGAAGGTTCGTCTCTGTCACCACATGAACCTCGAAAAGCGTAAAGTATTATGGACAACAGGGCTCATGTGAAAATAGAGATTGATTGTGAAACGGCTGGGCTGCGATAGGATTGCGTGCATTCCCTCTTTTTCACCTTCTTGAAGATGCATAGGATCGCGCGAAGTTTTCTGATACTGGAAACTTACATGTTTGCACGAATAATCAATTGAAATGATCTGGCAATCTTGGTAGTTTGTAGTAGATTACCACATCGCGAAAGACTGTTCATTCCCGCCTCACTTACGGGCATGTCTCTCTTCGACAGACACCCCTCGCAACACGAATGACCATGAGAGCTTTCATAGACATTTAAAAAGTGAACTAGGGGCCTGTGGCCGCTACGTGGCCACCAACCGCTGAAAAAAACTAAACGTAAAAAATCGTAGAACAACCATGTTCAATGTTTTTAAGAGATGAATGGATTCAAAGCCAAACGGGTGCATCCGAAAAAAGCGTATATCTATCTCTGATTGCAACGTCATGCACCTATTCTATGTTTTATTTTTGATAAATGTTTTTAAAAAGCTACTCACAGATTTTCTGAAAGGTCTCCGCGAATTTACCCAAATGATCTCAAATAAAAGTATGATAGTTTGGACGCGATAATTTCTTTTCTTTCGTTCTATTTTATTTTCATGTGACCGAAAAAAAAAAATAAATATCATCCGAGTTTCTGAATCGTTACAACAATGAGGATACATGTTTTCCATTTAATTATGGTAAACACTGAGCAGAAAGTTAAGAATGATGACACGCAGTCCTACAACTACGTTCCTACAGTCTTGTAGGCGCTAATGCGTTTCACACCAACTGACCGACTGCACTGCGTTTGGCGCAATGCGAGAAATATTCATGCGGTCTTGCAGGCGCTAATATACGTTTAACGCCGCCTGCACTGGGCTTAGCGCGATTATTTGAACTCGCGTTAGAATAATCGCGGCATCAAATAATAGAGTTTAAAAAGCCCCTGTTGTGTTTTGACGCCGTATGAGCATTCCAACGTTGCCTTGTTTCTCCGATTAAATATTTTCCCGAGAAAACTTAGGAAAGTTTTTTCACACCCACGACCATTATCCAAATCTTTTCACTTCATTTATCATCAGAAATTCACACTCCAAGAATCATGAAATATTTTCGGAAGGAGTTGATCTCGGTAATTTTTGTTGTGCGTATCGTGTTTTACGTGGAATTTTGGTGAAGAAACATGTATTAGAATGCTGAAATTCGTACCTTGTTTAGTGGTCCAATTTCTCTTCGAAAAGAAAAAGTTGATACAAATGTTCAACATGATGCCACAGAGAAATAATTCAATCTTTTCTTTAAAAAAAAAAAACCAAAAAATGAGTTCTTACGAATAAGGAACATCATGCCAAAGAGGGTTTTACGATCCATGTATCGTGGTTCTTAAGTCGCACTCTGTATAATGGTCCATTGTTCTGGACGTGTATGAGGCCAATAGGAAAGGAGCGGGAAATGAGAGGAAAATGAAGCAGAAAAATGACGCGCGTAATGAGACGGTTTCCCTCATGGCGATACAAAGCGACGCATTCATACTCGCGCGAGCATGAAAACGCGAGGGCCAAGTTTTCATTTTCCTGGAATCATCCATTAAAGCCGCCGAGAATCTCAGCCGTCGAAACTTTCGCGTCTTGTCACTGTGCGCGTTATCTTCCCGTATAAGTTTGTGAACTTACCCCCAAGTTTCACCCCGCCCCTGCCCGCGGGGGTCTTAAGTGTGCGTGCGTAATTGACGATCACCTGTCGCGAGTGTGCGGAACAGGTGTTGAATAATTAATAAAAAAACGACTGGTAGATAAGGCACTTCGGCTGGGATTCTAGTGGCTTTAAAATTCCATCTCGGAGCGCGGGTCCTCGGTTCGAGTTTTGCTTTCCCGTGCTCGAGCTAAAATCCCGTATGAGCGTTAAAATAATGCCAAATCTTCGTTGATAAAATGCGAATTTTTCGAAAAATGTTGCGTTTTTGCATTTCGATTCTTTCGTCGAATTTTTTTGAATTGATTTTTTTCCCGAATTATTTGCACTTGAAATTTAACCTGCCCTGGCAACATAAGAAATATACATATAAGGATCTTGTAAATTTTAAAAACACTACTTTATTTATGAAACTAACCAACCGATGTAACACCTACTACCATGACTATTAGTTCTATCGGATAAATCCTTCTTAAGCTGGAAATAGGTTAATTTTTTGCATGGGTATTAAAACATTAAATTAGGAAACAAAATTTTAAGAAACCTCAATCAATCTGATATTCTTCTCGCCACTATCACGACCAGAGTTGGAGCTTTTGGTTCATTTTTTAAAGTTTGGGGACCCGCGTGCACAGCAAGCCCTAAGTGAGTTCAATGATATTCTTAAATTAACGAATTTGGCTTCACATTGAGATGAAAAATTAAATCGAATATAATATTGTTTAGCGCTTTTGTTCAATAACATTTCATGGAGAAACTCATGCTCACTCCAAAGCTCTACGTATATTTTTTCGACACATTTGAAGCAAATTAGCACACCCTTTAGGATATGTGACTCCGAAATCAGCCAGGACAAGAGTGGAATATATTAATATTGGACGTATTTCTGCCAACCATAACTATTTCCATTCCGACATGAGCCCTGAGACCCATATATGAATAAATACATATCAGGGCTCACGTCATAATGCACATCCCGTTTGGCAGAAATACGTCCAACTTCTGTGCAGTGCTCGACAGAATTCCGATGTCCCCATTAAATTTGGTCAAAAAAAATGTAATCTCCTCGAAGAGTTACGTAATTTTTATATTTAATCCTGACTTATAAAGGACCTCGACCCTCCTCCTCTCCATGAGCAGGATTAAGAATTTTTGGGGACAATCCTCCAGTCCCGTTGAGGGGAGGAGGGGTCCAAGTTGATACGTCTCAGGCTCTCGCACCGCGACTGTTTCTTGTTGAAATATTCGAAATATTCCAGAAATATCACTCAGCAATTTCACAAAATGTCTTGTGAAATACAATTTTTAAGAGCTTTCGCCCTCTCTTTTGCGTAATTCGCCTATTCCGCCATAACGCAGACGCAACCCTTCTCTTTGGAAAGTGTTCCGTAATGTCTGCGGGCTCATGTCGACTAAAGTGTAAAGCACGGCCCATTTCATATCGTACGGAGCGCCTCGCACGCATTAAATCATCGTTAACGTCGCTTGGAACAGGTGCGTCTTTGAGGAACATGCGACAGTCGGGTAATGACACTTACGTCTACAGCCCACTCATTTACGCGCCAGTGGCGTGTTGAGCTTCGCGACGAGTCGATTGATCTGTCATTTGAACCTAAGGAAAAGGATCGATTGTCGGGGAGTACCTTAATTATTTACCATAGTTTCATGTCGGAAAAAATCGACAACCGATTATTCAGATTCATCGCAGTTACGCGCTGCGCCGTACCCGGAACTATGACGAACGTTCCAAGAAAACAATCCTTCATAACATTCAAATATTGCCACATTCTCCCTGATGAAATATTCATTTTTGAAACAGCGATCAAAATCGAAAATTATAGGTTTTATCCCCCTTTTTTTAACTTTTATTTTTAAATGTTACTGCAGAATATTAAGTATTTTTACAATAATAATATACATCCCAATAACGACGGCCATCAAAAAAGGCTTTAAATTGTTTTTGTAAATGATTTTCTCGTCGAATTTCTATTTGAGACAATCAGAATTCCTTTTATTCCACTGGAATCATTGTTGCAACAATTGGAGCCCCATAAGGTCGAAATATATTTTTTATCCCAAGGTGAGATCCAATACACAAATTATTAACAAGCCGATCCCGGGGGGCTCTTGGGAACATTTCGCTCCGTACAAAACTCACAGAAAAACTGTTGAATTTTATGTTTTTTCTTCTTCTTTCTTTTTTCTCTCTTTTCTTTTCTTTTCCTTTTTTTAAGGCAGATTTTTGCCGATATTTTTCCACTAAAATCTAGAATCAATTAAACTCGCCGAAGCGTGCTCAAAGAAGGATTGCGAACTTGTTTAATTTTAGTGCTTCGTTTTGCTAACAATGAAGCCTCCCACAATTTCTAACATCCAAAAACTTTGTTTATAGTTGTAGAATGTAACTTACCTTTAATCCAGCCAAAATACTTGTCCGGGGTGGGAATCAACCAGCGCGATACAGCGAACAATGTTCAAAAATTTCCACGGCAAAAACAACCGAAAACAAGAGGAAACTCGGGCAGTCGGTCAGCACAGGGCAATTTTCCGAGGGACAGGCGCACGAGGCAACACGCACAGCACGGACAACGCACGGAGCGGAGGTCTGGAGCCGAACTGAGTGCCGCCGGGCGTTGAGGGTGGCCGAATGGCACGGCGCGATAAACCCACCCCCTCCGCGCCC
>NW_017547204.1:3400609-3512293 GCF_001854935.1 Bemisia tabaci | reverse complement strand
CCCCCCCCCCTGCGCCCCCCCGGCCCCGGGCTCGAACTTTTTCCCTCGATCTCCCGCCTGCCGCCTCGTCGCGATGTTCGTAGGTAGTGCACAAAGCCGCCAGCAACAGGTAATGCGTAGATTTTATTTACAAAGCGCTGCGAATCCGATGTGACGCGACCTTTCACCGGTGGGTGGAGGGGGGGGGGAGGAGGGGGTGGATTTCCGCGCGTCGATACTTTTCCGCGGATCCTCTCATCCGATCCGAGGAGCTCGGATATGAACTTTTCCTCGATTCGAGCCGGGCAACTTTCGTTTGAACTTTTTTTTTTCTACCTGGCCGTTGAACTTCTCACTCACGGCATTACGTGTGGTTTCAGGTTTGATTTGCATTTGATCAACACGAAGTCGCGGACGGAGACTTATCGGCCGTTGAACTGAAGTGGCGTGACGTCAATGTGCGTTAGATTTTGATTCTATACATATGTTTACTTTTGTTTTTGTTTTTTTTTCCTTGGTTAACCTTTCACAAGCTCCTTGTAGCTTTTAGACACAAGACGAGGGACTCGCAATTTTCCCCCTTTTCTTAATGGCACGACCTTACGATGTTTTTGATAAGGACTGGTTGCAGTTATACAAACGGTAAAGTTCAAATGTATCAGCATTGAGCTTTTACATACCACCTTTAGCATTGTACCTTTACATAAAGTTATAAATTTCGAAATCCTTAAAAGCAGCGTCCATTGGCTTAACTTTGCTGGGATATTCGGTAAGGTCTCCTAGCGTTTTGTTCCTGAGCTACTTTCAAGGTGCATTGTTGAATTTTTAGCGCAAAATTGGTTGTTTTCTCTCTTTGTATATGCTATTTCTATCGATGTATACTCAATGACACATCATGGAGTGCATTATACAACAATTTTGCGCTCATAGTTCATTGCATTAAAAATTAGCTGTGTCTAGGTAATATACGAGGAAAGATATGAGTAAACCTAACTTTAGACAGCCTTCGACGGACGGTCAAACTACTAGACCAGATATCTCGGTTGCGGTGTTAAAAACTCTTTGCTTTCATTTAATGTTTTTGAAGAAGAACCAACCAATATAATTTTTGAAAGCTTTTGCAGAGTTTTCTTCGCACAGAGAAGAGAAATCTCGAAGGCTTTCAAGAACTGACGTTGAGCAGTTTTCCATTTCAAAAATGAAGTAAAACAGGAAATCTGCAACGGTGCAAACCGAGATACGTGGTCCGGTAGTTACACCGTCGATTTACTACCCTATTTAAGTACTGTGCTAGATTTTTAAGTATTTAAGTTACAAATTAAAATTTGCAACATTCACACTTTTTTGTATGCTCAGAAAGTTTACTCCGATACTGCCGCGATAAGGAAAAACGCCGTATGAACATTCGAGAGTTGCCAAATTTCCTTCGATGAAACGTTTATTTTTAAGGAAAGTAACGAATATTTTTCTTTGTGTTTTTCTGGTAATTGCGAAAAGAATTATCCGAAAAATCGGAAAAAAGTATTCATACGTTTACGAGGAAATTCATGTCTTGTGAAATGAAATTTGACAACGCCTGAGGGTTGATACGGCGTTTTTCCTTGGGACTGCAGAATAGACCGTTTTCGATACATCAAAGAAGTGAGATTGTATCGATATCAATTGGTTCAACATGTGAACATAGCCTCAAAAGTCAATCGAGTAATCTGAGGAAACGGGGTTTTTCTGATAGATTTTTGATTCTTATGAATACTAAATGACATCGCAAGGTGAAATGGTTAGTAATTTTCTCATTTTCAGCTTTTTCGACTGAAATCCTGAAAGTTTTGTTTAAGGTTATGTTCTATTGCTTTGAACCAAACGATACATCGAACCTTTATCAAAAACGATCTATAGGGCCAAGAAAGACTCTCACCTGTCCTTCCCAATCTCTTCCGTGTTTCTTTCGTTTCATACCACCCCTCGTGACCTACATTTCCGGAAAATATCTCGTTTCAACGCCCAATCTGGCAAGCGCAAGCGACGGAAGTTGAGAGCCGGGGGAAAAATATTTACTTGTTGATTTGGATGACCCGAAAACCTGGAGTGTAATTGGAAAATATCGGCTCTAATTCCGAGCGTGCAATTAAATTTATCCGAGGGTCTCGTTGCCTCGCTCGCTCCGGGTCCGTTGGGAGCCGCGGGGGTACATGACGCCCCCTTCACGAACAAGAGGGGGGTCGGGATGGGGGGTGGGGGAGGGAGTCGGGGCTAAGAGCACGGGAAAAACCGAGTACTCAGCGAAGAGGAGAAAATGACTCCGCAGTAAAAATGCTCTCAACACTGTTACCAGACTTAACGATGGTGGGGTTTGATCCATCGGCCGCGGAGGTGTGTCGACTAAAACCTGGAAAAACACTTTCCTAACTTGCGGTGTTTCAGAGTCACGAATATCTCTAGATTTTTGTTCCGGAGATAGTGAGGTTTTCTGATCAAATTATGGAGAATTTGCCTGCAGTTTTTTTATTGCTTCATCTGAAAGTGCTTATGGACCTGATTTCACAGGGCTTTTTTTAATTTTTTTCTGATATGGGAAATAGTATAGAAATAGATTTAAAAGTGAGAAAATGCACCACCTTGTGACGTCATCTGGCGGCATTTCCCATTTAAACACACGTATTTTCGCAGATTAGATCATTTTATCATATCTTCTCCAATAATGGTTCAATTCATGAACCAAGGGTATCCTCGTGTTCAGTTCACTCAGTAGTTTCCACTATGAAACTCATATACGAAACTCATCAAATTTCAGACACCTGCAAATTCTGCATTGACGAAAAAAAAAGAGTGGGTTTTCGCCACTCCCCTTTTCCCCTGCTCTACAGATACAGGCTAATAAGTACTCGTAAAACATTGTCTATCCAAGGCTGTAGGTATTATGTTGTTTAATAGGGAGTCGTGAGCACCTATTTTCACAATGTGATATTTACACCACTTTCACATTGTCACAAACTTTCTCGGGGGTACTTTCTTCTCGGTTTTTACGTATTTGATTTTTAATTATTATTTTTTTCATTTCTTAGGGGTTTCTCTGGCTTTGCACGCAATAATTTTGAAAATTCAAAAAATTTAAATTTTCAAAAAGTCACTAATGTGCTCAGTTATCAATTTATGGGTACATGCAAATTTTTTATTAGATTCGGTGCATTACTGTTGCCAGAATGAAGTAAAAACAATTTATACCCCTGAAATTTGGAAAGAGGGGAGCTGTGGCCTCCTTAAAAAACATTTTTGGAAAACATGTCAGGAAAAATTCTTATTTTGGTCCATAGAACACAAGTTTCTCAGTCTGGCTGCCCAACCTTGGATCACACTGAAAAAAAAAAGTTCTGTTCACAGGACTCCTGCACTTCTTTTGTCACAGTCATAGAACCTTATTCTTTTATGAGGACAGAGTACTCTGTTCCCACGACTGAAGTTCGGTTCTCACAACAGAAAAATTCTGTAAGCGTGACGAAGAAACTGCCGGAGCCCTGTGAACAGAAGGTTCTGTCGTCAGCACCATCTATTTTTTTCTGTGCACCCTGTGTAAAGACTTATCACACAGAAAAAAATAGATTGTGCTCACGACAGAACCTTCTGTTCACAGGGCTCTTGCACTTCTTTTGTTACAGTCACGGAAGCTTCCTTTACGTGGACAGAGTACTCTGTCCCCACGACCGAAGTTCTGTTCTCACAACAGAAAAATTCTGTAAGTGTAACAAAGAAACTGCAGGAGCCCTGTGAACAGAAGGTTCTGTCGTCAGCACCATCTATTTTTTTCTGTGCACTTTTTAAAAAAATGCAAGAAATATATCAACAGTGGGACCTTTGTAAATGTTGGCAATTGTTACGGATGACGCGCGGATGTCAGCCAGGACCGAGGAGCCTCCAGAGGAGCGAGGATGGGAAAATGTCCGTGTGATTTTTCCCCACTCCAACTTCCACACTGCGGACGCAAGTTTTTGCATTAAAAGTTTCAATATCCGCACAGCTTCTCTCACGTTTTGTTTTTCCAATTACAGTTAGTTTTGAGCGATCGGTGGCGGATAGGAGAATGCATTGTTGGTCTAAAATCAAATCCGGAGTCGTATACTTTTCCGATTCCAACTTTTGTCAGATTGCCGCTTTCACCAGGATTTGATGTGGGGTTGTTTCTCTAGCACTTTCTCAAACGTTTCGATAGTCAATCGATAAAGCGTCAAGTGTTCGCACACAATATTTGATCCGGGAAAACTTTGTAATAACGTAGGAAGTAAGTTCTGAGTGAATATCGCGGATAGTTTTGTATTTCTATCTGTGATATTCGCAGTGTGACGTTCTTTTGGAGTTCTTTGGGGCGACTTTCACACAAAAGTACTGAGTTTTACTCTAACTTTAATTCCTCCATAAGACTCAATGTTGAAGACACAATTTCACAACTTTTTTCAGGTTCAAAATGTGTTTTCTCAACTTTGAATTTTCGACATAAGAAAATGTATGACTTACCTTATTCATAACTACTCCTCACTATAATCGTTCCAAGATACGACTTTGTGCGGTTCTTTCTAAACTCAGTCAAACTTAAAGTCTACTTCAAGGTACTGTTGTGTACAAATGCTTGATTTGCATATTGTTTTTTGGACATCTGCGGGGAATAGTCTCAAAATTTAGATATTACCAATGAAGAATTAGCAGGTGTCTAACAATCGATAAATTTCGTTTTTAAGTGGCCCGCAAGAAGGCGGTGCGTCTTATCACATTTGAATCTATGTTGAATCTACGATTTCCCACATCAGAGAAAAAGTACAAAAAATACTGCCAAATCAGCTCTTCTGCAGGTACCTTCAAAAGAAGCATTAAAAAACTTGCGCGCAAATTTTCCATTGATAGATGAAGCATCAGGCCATTTCTTAAAAATGCTGAGGTTCGATCAAGATTTTGAGATAATTTTCGTCGAGGTCCTGGGGATGCTGTTTTTTTTTTTTTTTTTTTTTTTTATTTTTTTTTGGTTAAGTGAAGTTTATTAAGAAATTTTACAAGTTAAAGTGTACATATAAGGAGAAGGCATAGGTATAAATAGTTCCGAAATTAGTTAAAAAGGAATAATACTAAATAAAGATAATTAAGAGTTTACTTCACGACACACGCCGGAATCACCATATGGTATATAATCGGGGGGTGTGGGGGGTTGGCTGGTGGTTGATCTTGATACAGGTAAGATTTGGTAGTGATGATTTCTTGTGTACGTTTGTGTGAGGGTCCAATTTGATTAGTTAGTTAATAGAGTTTCTAGAAAGTTGTCAGGGGATAGGATGATATTTAGTTCTGTGTCTCGTGGGGGATACTCTTATTAACACGAAATTTTCTTTCAATTTCCTCATCCGTTTTGGTTTTGCACCGATTTTCAAATGTGCCCATGGAAACTTCCTCGAATCAAAATCCCCTTGAATAATAATCTCGACACTATTTTGCCACGCCAAGGAAGAACAACATATGAACATTCAGGAGTTGGCAATTTTTCTTCGATAAAATGTTTATTTTTAAAGAAAGTCATGCATAATTTCTCCTTGAAATATTCAGCAACTTTAGTGGAAATTTCAAACAAAATTAGCTGAAAAATTAGAAGAGAAATATCCACAATTTTACCAAGAAATTCACGTTTTACTTAAGAAAATTTGGCAACGCCTGAAGGTTCATAAGCCCTTTTTCATAGCACGGCAGTATTGAAATTTCGAAACTCACGACACTCTCACGGAGATTTCGGTGACGAAAGTTTCAATTACGGGATGTCATAAAGTTTCGGCTTTACTCTCGCAAAACAAAACGATGAAATGAAAAATCGCAATCGATACAGCAGGTTTTGAAAGGATAAGACTCTCAAAGTTTCCCTCAGACGAGAGCTGCGTGACATATCCCCGGGGGGATGAATTGGATTCAGCCACTAAAGTCGACAAGCGCGGCGGAGTTAAACTTTTTAGCGTCCGCGGAGCAGTTCTTAAGAAGCACGGGCTCTTTTAGAATAACATTAAGCTCACGGGACAAAAATTCCACGGCGCATAAAAGCTTCGCGTTCCGCCTCTTACGTGACCCTCTCTCCATGGAGCAGGTCCCTCTTGTTCTGCTGGGCTAAGGAAAAACGCCGTATGAGCCTTCAGGCGTTGCCAAATTTCCCCTGGCAAATCGCTAACTTTTAGGAAAATTGTTGAATATTCGTCTACCAATTTCTCAGATCATTTTGTTTGTAATTTGATCTAAAACTCCTGAAAATTTCAAGGAAAAGTATTCATAATTTACCTCCAAAATAAACATTTTATCGAAGGAAATTTGGCAACTCTCGAATGTTAATAAGGCGTTTTCCCTTAGCACGGCAGAGTTCTGATCGACACACATTTCGCCTCTTATCAGGCACCTGGGCTTGCGATTCGGGCCCCCACTCACCCTTCCAACACTTAATGCCAGCTGAATTGAGCGCTCAGTTGAAAACTGTGAGTCGAGAACACCCATTAGGGTTGTTTTCCCACCCGTTCCACGATCTTCGCACCCCCCTCCCCCCTGGCGGAACCTTCCGTTCCCAGTGTTCCTCTCTTTTGTCGTTGGTTAGGTTTGAGGGACCTTTCTCGCGAGAATGGTCTTACACTAGGGTGGTGCTGATAACGTCATGGGTAAAATACCGTAACCTCGCAGAAATGCACCTGTGAGGGAGTATTTTTTTTTAAAAAAATTCCACGTTCAGCTCCATTTACCACAAAAAATGAAGGTCGGACTAACGATGTAAATACTTATTTCTTCATTTCCATTGGAAAGTGCTGAAAGGTATTAAATTCAGTTTAATATTTTATTCTACTTCTTTCAGTAAAGCTCCACCCTGCAAATCAAAAAAATATTTTTAAAATATTTCAAAATATTCTCGTGAATTTGTCAGAGATATTTCCATAACACTTTAATAGTGCTTTAAAAATGCTTCGGAAATATATTTCCGCACAGTAAAAGCACAAAATGTAAAAGGAAAAATTAAAGCACTTCGGAAATCATTAAAATTGATTCGGAACCACCTTGATATTTACAGCACACAAGTTATATTTTCCTTTAATACATATCTTTTTTCATAAACTTTATGAGAATAATCCAGCAGAGTTTGCAAACATTTCAAAATTATGAGTTAAAGAACGCTAACTCCGCGAGTTTAAGTGTCAGAGCCTAACACAGCGTAGAGCGGAGCAGCGTGCTGCCGGCGCGAACGCGTACTGGAATACAAACCTGAAGGGATACTTCACGCATTGCGCAATGCTTTAAGTATCCCCTTAGGTTTGTAGGCGCTAGCCGGCCGCCCGCTTAATATTAGAGCCGACCACAGAGCAGGGCAGCAAGCTGCCAGCGCTTACAAACCTATACAGGGATACTTCACGCATTGCGCAATGCTTGAAGTATCCACTTACGTTTGTAGGCGCTGGCCGGCTGGCCGCCGCGCCGCAGCGTGCCACGGCGACTCAAACAGCTATTTCACAACAGAGGTGTGCTGCACAATGTCATGCGAAATTGAAAGCGTTTTAACATATTATAAATGACAGGCATCCTTTAATAGTACGTAGCTTTCCTCGCAAAATAAATCAAGATACTACAGCAAGAAAGAGAGCGATAGTCCAAAAACTCATTTAGTCTTAGCATCCGTATTTAATTGCATTTAACATAGTTTTTGAATTTCATTAGAGAAAAAAGTGACTTTTTATAGGCAGAAACATTCATGAGTATGCCGTCAAGAGGATTTTTATTTGAATCAAGAATAAAATCGCTGAATGAAAGCGGGGTACAGCCATTATGCCACAATTGTAAATGTTGCAGCCATTCCAAATGTTTCTAATTGTGAGTCTTTAGATTTGAACTATGCCCTCTGGCCGCTACGCGGCCCAAAATGGAAAAATTGGCGTATCGCCTTGTTGAATGCTTGAATAATTTCTCAACAACTGGCTCCTTTCTTTAAAAAAATAAGGAGAAAAAAAACCATCAAATTTATTTATTTAATTTTGTTTATTTAATTAACTTTTCATAATATATTTTACTATTACTTTAATTTCGATGAAAAGATGTGGCATGATTTCGAAGCAAATGGTGTTTTCTGAGTTCATAAATGGATAAAATACAACACAATATTCAATTAAATACCTTAAAGTTCCGATAGATTTTACCCTGGGTTTCGGGTTTTACCCTGAAGCCTCGATTGCTTTTTTGTGGATCATACTTCAATTGATGTCAGCTAGGGATCTTTTCAACCCCATAGAGGATCGTTGCATTGCTCTTAGAATATTTTAAGTTGCATTTTTAAAGGGGTTCTCTGAGTTCTCTCAGCGCTCCCGTTCACATTAAAGTGCTGTCTCAGATAATTCATTTCCCCTGAGCAGACCTTCCAAATTAATTTTCTCAGCGTTCCAAGACGACGTAATAAAATACTTTCCGCGCAATAACTCTACCATTAGCGACGTCCATAAATATCACTTTAAATGCACGTTCAGGGAACAACTCAGGATGGATCGGTCCTGCATGCTATTTCTGTGCATAATTATTTGCATTTTTTGCGGTCCGGATGAAATAAGAATTGAGAGGGTAATATTTGAATGATCGGGATTTGGTACGCTAACGCTTGCAACAAAATTAAAATGAAAAACCACTCCACTTATCGTTAAGTTATCTCCTGTTTTGCGGGAGAAACTAATCAATTTGAAGACACGTTTTCAATTATGAAGGGCCATGTATAAAATTTCCCTCGCAGTGGTGTAAGAAAATTTTACGGGACATTTTTTTGATTTGAGAAATTTTGAGGTTTTTTGAAGCAAACAGTGCCCGTAAAGTTATATGACATCATGCATCATTGAGTCAATGACTAAATTTAATGTGGTATGGTATCAAAACACTAGAGTTACACAGCAAGGGTTGGTCGAACTGGCTGAATTATTGTTACGCTATGCCGAATATGGGTTTGCATGGTATTAAAACGTTAACATATTTTACGCTAATTGACCATACGTCATGCTGTTCCTGGGATTTTGACTCCTTCGTTGAAGATCACCGCAATCTCTCAAAGTTCCCTCATTTTCTCGGGATTTTCAATGAGATTAGGGAAAAAAATTAAAAAGTAGTGCCAATATGCAAAATAATTACTTTATAGAAATATCGTGGTTTTACCCTCGAGACATCCACTCCTGAACAAGGACTAAGAACGATTCATTGTTTAGTGCTGAGAGCATGCAAGCTGTCAAGGCGGGGTGATACAACTATTCAACCAAGAGTGTAGGCAAATTGCCTATCCGTCAAAATTGAAGGAAATTTTTACGCCGCTAAACATCCGTTTCCCTGCCAAGGTGCCTAAAATAAAGCTTCTTTATTGCAATGCTATTACTTCGTGCGTTTTTCAGCCTTCTTTCAATGTAGTTTTACCAGGGTGGGGGGGGGGCATATTTTACATCGCACATATTGTTTTTAATTTTTCCTTATGCACGCAAGTATATAGCCGAAAATTCCCAATAGTTTTAAAAATCAATCATTTACTATGTTTTTCTCTGAGAAGTAATACTTCATGAATGTTTTTTTTGGATAAAATTAATATAAAACATTTTCTTTAGCGTACAGTGCAGCGTAGCCGTCTTAAATTAAAAAGTTAAAGCACGAGGTGTTTTTAATTCAACTGCATTTCGCTTGTTATTATTGGACTTCATTTTTACAATCAAGATTACTAAAATTACCGGCTCATCCATGAAAACACTTATGTACATAGAGAAACTAATTGTACATGCGTTGTTTCTAAGTTTAGACAGAAATTGTATAGTTCCAAACTGTAAAATGTAGCTCGATTAGGACTCGGTCAAAGACGATACAGCGCAGCCGAGGCGGTCTGCGGGGTTAATCATAGATTTATGCCTATTATGGTAGAAAGGGTTTTAAACCAAGGATTCTCTGTTTGATTAGAAAATTCAAGTTCATTAAAAAGCTTAAAGTAAGTGTTCATCTTTTAAATCAATCATGATAAGATCGCCTATCTTTAATGAAAGTTAATTTATCTTAATACCACAGATGGGGCCGTTATGGTGATTTTATTTAATGTTGACATTCTGATTAAGATGATTAGTTATCTCAATAATATTTTTCTACCGGTTTATATTGAATATTGAATATTTTTGGAGGAAATTTTGGGAATCAGAGGCTTAATTGACAGAGCCGAAAGACGGAAACGATTGCCAAAACTTATAATAAAAAAAAAAATAAATCAAATCATTCGAACTTTCTCTCAGAATCAACACTCCGTCAAGTGATATTCGACAACGTCCACGAGGCGTTCTCCCTTGGCATGCAGGGCATCCATCCCTAATCAAACCAGTTCAATCAAACCCCCGCGTGTTTTTGTATCGAGGGCGTCCCGACTGTTTTTCTTTCGACTCAATCAAAAGCGACGCGGCTTTTCTGGGCGGTTGCGCACTTTTCGGCGCGCAGGTGACTCGCTCTCAAAGACTGCCGTACTAAGGAAAAACGCCGTATGAACATTCGAGAGATGCCAAATTTCCTCTCAGATAATAGTTATTTTTGAAGAAAGTCATGAATATTTCTCCTTGAAATTTTCAGGAACCTTAGGTAGAATTGAGAACAAAATCATCGGAAAAATTGGAGGAAAAATCATCATAAATTTTCCCGAAAATTGGTGATTTATCGACGGATATTCGGCAAAGCCTGAAGGTTCATGCGGCGTTCTTCCTCAGCACGGCAGGAGACGTCTCCATTTCACAGTCAATTGCGGAAACGACGTGATCCGCTCACTCATTTATTTTACTTTTTAACCAATCCTCGATCAAAGGGGCCGTATAGATTCGGAAAACTTATTTCATTAAAAGTATCTAATTAGCACANAGCTCGACTCAACAATTCTGTTTGTGGAGCGCGGTCGGCTCTGTCGATTAAGCCTTTGACCCCGTTTGACCGGAGCCTCCATCGCCAAATTCAATTTGACGGGCTAAACTCCACGGCTACGCGTGATTACCATCTTTTGATCAGTTACCGGGAGCACAACTATTCGAATCCGGGGTCGTCGGAACAATGGGCGCTCGTCACCGATGAGCCCCAAAATACGCAGGATGACATTAATTTCGTGGCTCGTATTGAAAATCGCATTCTTCTTTTCAACGACTACGGAGGTTTATTTGCGCGAATCGCCACGAAGGGACGGTTTCCCGGGCAATCGGGCCCGTCTTTGAAGAGGCAATGAACTGCTACAAACATTTGCGACGGTTAAAATGATTGTTGTGTCTTATCGATGGTGGAGTTGGATTAGCGCGTTTGCGAGGTTTCAAAACCACCGATCTCGTCTAAGAGGCTTGGAGGACAAGGCGCGTAAGTGTTGTTCTTGATAAAATTGAGATATTCATGAACTCAACTGAAACTAGTTTGAAAGTATAATTTTGAAACATTCACAACTAAAATCAAACTATGAAGCATCAAAAACGAGTGGAAACTGCCATAAGGCCCCACACGTATATACCTTGATATAGCAAAAACTGCACTTATGCGCCTTGTCCTCCAACATTGTCATTTATTTGTGTAATATTGTCGGGTTTTACATTTTTTGGAAAAACTGTATCATAAGTAGGAAAACTGGTGTCCGTTGGAACAATGTGTTTACAGAATCCCTTCGCAAATACTATCAAAAACTTAACCTAAAAATTTGAGGTGCGCGTGGGTATAAAACAGTTATTATTTGATAAAGTGTCAAGTTTCAAAAAACGAGGGAAAATCTTGATGGATTTACGGCGTTCTTGCTTAGCACGGCAGAATAATGCACTAAGGACTAAGAAGTGTGGGTACCTGCGTAGATAGTAGATTGGACAAAAAAGTAGCTACCAAAACCTTAGTCATAAAACTGGCAGTAAGTCAGCGGCGTTGAAACTCCTGGATGTGCGCTCCTCGAAAGAGAGTCAGGAGAGGTGTTTTCTCGCGGTGTTTTCTTTATACAAATATAAACTACTCGGGCCCCCGGGAAGTGGATGGAGCGCCGCAATTTCGCCGGGAGCTGATGTGGATGGTATTTATTTTATGGGTAATAATCGCGAGTAAAACACCCGCTTGGCATTTAGATCCCCGTAAATTGAAGACAATTTGAGCGCGGCGTTCTGAAACTCCGAGCGATGGATCGATACGGTGTGAAATAATGCAGATGCTGCACTTTCCTTCTCTGTTGCCGTCTTTTCGCTCGGTCATATCATTTATTTTTCAAATTTTTCAGTTTTCCAATTGAATCGGGGCGTACGAAAATTAGAGTACCTATGTAGAGAGAGTATGGACAACTCGAATTACGTAGCTCTTAGGGCCCGAAAGGGTAGGTAACCTTTGAAAACGAAAAATGTCACTGTCAATCTTTAGACACTAATGTCAAACGAAAATGGAAAAGAAAATTCATACGTAAGTATTCTTCCGCAAAAATGAGTAAGTTAATGCAAAAACCCAGTCAAATACGTGTTTTACCAACGACAGTTGCCAACAATTATTGTGATTATAAATCACTCTGGATAATTTGAATTCATTGATTGCCTACCCTTTTGGAGTCGAAGAGCTCCATCACCTAACCTCAAAATTGTCGACATGTCCATACTCTCCCTTTAAAGGTACTCTAGCGAAGACCGCTAATGTCCATTTTTCCAGTCTTCAGTTGTTTTGAGTTGATAGTACTTTTCGGAGTTGGATGCAAAACCGTGAGTGGCGTTAAAACTCACTTTCGGGTTACTTTGATCCCAAAACGAGTCCCTTCATCACTTATATGGTTGTATCAACTCTGTAAAAGTATTATGAACTCAAAAAAAACTTAAGATCGGAAAAATGGACATTAGCTGTTTTCGCACATCCCAATTCAATTATACTACTAATATTTCCGTAATTCAGGTGCATTTTTTATATTAAAAACAATTTTTTCTCGCTCGAGAAGAAAAATACAAGTGGTAAAATTCTTATACGGTCGTGTTAGAGAAGCACTCCCTTGTTTTTATGCGCGTAATTAAGTTCTCCAAAGAGGATAAGCACCATTGAGATGTTTGAAAGAACTCTCACCAAAATTTCAACTATAAATTCTGAGAAAACTACGCTGTCGCTAAAAAGATAAAATATAGAAAAATTATTATCATCCTCCGTGCTTTGACATCACACCAGGAACATTAAATGAATGTATCATAGATAAATCTATTCTAAATATGTTCGGCCCCTCTCCGCCATTTTGTTGTTTAGCCGGTGAGCTATTTGGACGCATTGCCACTAGTATGCTAGAACTCTACACGGAGAAAAAAACCTCGTGCGTGGGACCCGAAGTTTAGGTCATATGGATCTCTGAAGTTTTTGGATTGAGCATATGAACACTTTAGGTCTAGCTGTCGAGGTTCGGATCACACATCTGAAACTTCAGTTCTTACATCTGAAGTACTTCGGTTTTCACATCCTATCCGAAAAGCTTCGGTTCTCACATCTGAAGCATTTCAAATGTCAGAAATGGAGTTCCAGATGTGTGATCCGAACCTCGACAGCCAGACCTAAAGTGTTCATATGCTCAATCCGAAAACTTCAGAGATCCATAAGACCTAAACTTTGGGTCCGTGTACAATAAAAGAACTCTGGTGGCAACCTATCGGCTGAGTGCTTAAATGAGTAAGAAATTTGCAGAGCACATTGATATCGAATTGAAATAAAAATCCGCAGAACGCAGACAGGAGCAGTCAAAAAATTCTCGGCTCGTCCTATGAGGAAAAGTTCGGAGTGTAACAGACTGCGCGAGAACACACCTAATAATTACACGTTGAATTTTCGCCCGGCCTGGCCTTAAATTAAAATTTATCCGGAGCATCTCACCGGGGCGCTCTTTGATGAATACTTCCCGTCGGGATTAGCATATAAGCTCGTCGTTTTCAACCCTCAATCATAAAGTTTTTCCGCGAGAAGCTCAGAGTCGGAGGCAGGAACGGAGACCCTCTGGAAATAGTTTTTTCATCAAGTTGAAATTAAAATCCTTTTTGAGGTGTATCCCGGGAGGTCTACAAATTCAGTTTCCCGACTTCAACGGTCAGTGTGCACAGCGTCAACTTTTTCCTCGACCTGAGTTCAATTCTGCCGTGCTAAGGAAAAACGCCGTATGAATCTTCAGGCGTTGCCAAATTTCCCTTGATAAAACACTAATTTACCGGTAAACTTATGAATATTTTCCTTCCAATTTTTCAGATAATTTTGTTCGCAATCTCGCCTAAAGTTCCTTAAAATTTCAAGGGGAAATATTGATAACTTTCTTTAAAAAATAAACGTTGTATCGAAGGAAATTTAGCAACTCTCAAATGCTCATACGGCGTTTTTCCTTAGCACAGCAGCATTTCACTCGTATTCCGGAGACTCAAATATCAACAACTCGTCGTCTCCCGAACAAAGAAGCGTAAGTCAATTCCAAGCTTGCCAAATTGACTCAAACAATGAATGTAATTTGATAATATGTACCGGTCCAATTCATATCAAAAATTGTTCTGATTTTTGCCTTGAATCTGAGGAAAAATCAATGAAATTTTTAATGAGGAATTTCCGAGATTCTCCTGGTTTGTTTGCAATTTGCGAGAGGAAATTTGGCAACATTGAAATTGATTTACGTTATTTCGTGAGGAAACGACGAACTGGGGGGCTCTAAATTGCTTTTGTTTCCAATCACTCACTTTCATAACCCCTCTGCACGGTCACAAGCTTTAAAAGCTGGCAGAGAATAGCCGCAGAGGCATTTTTTATTTGTTTATTTAGCCTTCGGTATTATCAGCCTTTTCCATTGCTGTTTTCATTAGACTTAATGTGTTTATTTTATTGTTTTTCACTATCTGGAAGGATATTTTAACTTCCTTTCCCTTACTCTTACTATTCCTAGAAAAATAATGGTAGCGGTGCAATTCTTATAAAATTATAAAAGAGTTTAATTTTGGAACTTTGATTTCAATAGTTGTACTTTTTTTACCTTAAACCTACTTTCAATAATGTACATCGAGCACTATACTTACATTCTCTATATAAGTTCGTGGCGCAAGTTTTCAGTATTTTTCTCTCCGCGACATTTTGTCGTGTTGATTTCGGAAAAGACAAATATTCTTATGCAGCACTGGAATAAACAGATACTTATCAAACTGTTTTAGAGCATTAACGGGCAATAAACTTACAAAAATTGTATTTTAACTAAAAATCACTCTCGACAGTCATAAAGTTTAGGAATGAATCTATATAAATAAAACTGTAAGGATTGAAACCTTTTGATCCTGAATTCCGAGGAACTGCCGCACAAAGGATCGAGTCAATTAGGGAGGTCGAACACGAAGTTTTTGACTAAAATTGCAAATTTATATGATTATTTAGTCACATTTCAAATTCTTAGAGGTGTTTCTAGAGGAAAATTTCACGAGGAAACCAATGGAACCACTTGCGGAACCTCAAAGCTTTGCATAAACAAAGTTATAAGCGTTTAAAGTTTCCAAATTTTGTCCGACCTCTCCTATTGACTATATCCACTGGTCGCCGGGCCGATTTCCTTGATTTTTGAGTCAAACAAGATTGTTGATGTCCAAATGATAGCGATAACTCCATCACTTGCCTAGGTGCGGAGGTGCGAGCAAAGTGAGCTGAAGCAGCTAGTTTGAAATAAAAATATTTCAGACAAACTCATTGGACGCTAAAATTAAAATAGAAGAAATTGAGCTTTCCAGTGTGTATGAAGCACGTCATCCGGATTATTAAATCAGCTTAATTTTAGAGATTAGGGCTCATGTTAAAATGGTTATAGTTGCTTTTGATTTATATGCGTTCATATTACGCAGTTTTTTCCCTATCCATCGACAAGTGGAACCGACAGACGGTGGGATCCCTTTACGCCGCGTGGAGCGTGTATCTTTCTTGTATTGCCATTGCCGTCCTCAGTCAACGATTCGCGCTGGAAATGTGATGCAAACCACGTTGGCTGACGTGTCGTCCTGGAGCTCCCACTGAATCTCAAGACCAACCTTAAACGAAACAAATTATAAACATTAGTATCAAAGCGTATTGTCCTACACTGGTTTTTAAAAAAAAACCTCTTGGACCAATGCCGCGGTGCATTGACTTAAGAGTGCAGTTTCTTGTCGCCGGAATTAAGAGTCTTGAACTCTTGTTTCAAGCGGATTTTGCATTGATTCAATTCAAAATCCGCTTGAAACAAGAGTCCAGACTCTTAAATCCGGTGACAAGAAACTGCACTCTTGAACCAAGAAGTTTTTTTTACCAGTGTACCAATGAATCATCAAGGCAAGGCGGGCATACGTGCAAGTTTGTTTCCCTGTTGGACGTTTAGCATAACTGGGTAATCGAAGGCACTTTTTCGCGATCTAAACCACGTCCTCGCATAATCGTAAAAGAAATTCACTTTAGGGATCCAGCTTTATGGACGAATTTACGCTAAAAGGAAATATGTGCACAGGCTTTGCTTGAGACATAGTTCCTTTTGGCGTAAATACGTTCTTATGGTTCCCGTGCATAAAGTTGCGTTATTGAAGGAAACCAAGATACCGCCAGCTGTAAGATGGTCCCCTCCGTGAAACGATTCTGTTCGATGCGGAAAAGCATAGGTAGTAAACAGCCACATTGAATACTTTTCATTTCATACCTTGAGTCATACATTCAGTTATTCCGCTTTTAATAAGTTTCAAATACGACTTTAAGTTGACGGAACGCAAAATGTTGGTTGTTTTAAGTTATTTTTAAAAATACAGAAGCGTATAACCTTTCGACTCCATTTATTCAAAACGGCTAAAACCGCGTTGATTTCCTTCTGCTAATTGCTACTTCACTCTCATTGACAATGTTATGATAAAGCGATCTATTGTTACAATCGATCAATCATAGGACACCTATTTAAATTAATCTTAGTGTGCCCTATTACGTACCTGAGCCCTCTCATTTTTGACAAAATGCTCTTCGATCATTATTGTTTGAAGTGCGGTCGTTAAAAAGCTAGTGCTAATTTTTTTTTTCCTATTCAAACAATTGGCCAATCATGCACAATACTTTATTTACGCTTAATATAAGTGCGCCCTATTTTTTAGGCGTTTCTAGCTTTTGACATTATATTTTGTTCTTGAACTGTAAAATAAATCATGGGAGAGCGTTAAAAACGAAAGATAAACAATTACCTTGATGTAAGACTGCAGTATTGGCAGAGTAGTTCTATACGTGTAAGGTTTGTACATTTCTACCGGACACGCTGTGTCCAAGTCGTTGCATGCGTTTTTGTTGGGCAAGTGGACTGGAAATTTGATTCCTCCAATGACACCATGAACAACAGCAGCCAATGTGTGAGTATACTGGGCTGTAAATAGGAACCGAAAAACTCGAAAACTTTTAAAACTTATCTAAAAATTAGGTTATCGAAAATTACAGTGACGCAAAATTGGCAATTATGTCAACGGGGTGTAACAAATATGCAGAAAGCACCACTGAGTTCAGACTCGCGTCATCCCTTTCAAACTGGACTACGTTTTGCAAATACATATAAGAAATACAAATCATGCATGGCTTATACAAAAAACCACGTATCTGCATAGGGCAACTAATGCCACATATGTTATTTCTAAAATGAGTCAGAAATTGTAGTTCCTTATTGCAAAATGTAGTCTAATTATGCAAAACTTGATAGATGTCTCCATTTTGTTTTTCGTTAAAAGGAAACCAACCAAAATATAATTGGATTGCATTTTGCAAAAAGGAACCACTAGGATTGCAATGATGCTAAGATTGTGCAACTTCATCCTTTGCAATAAAATTGTGGAAATCGTGAAATACTATGAAATTTATATGGTAATTTTTGTCTTAAATTCACAGTTTTTAGCGAGTAAAATAGAAACTATTAATGGATAATCAGGTTTTTCCTCCAAGACAAAAGAAGTTGCACAATCTTAGCAACACTGCAATGCTAGCGGTTCCTTTTTGCAAAATGCAATCCAATTCTCCTCCCTAAAATGTTCAAAATATGTTATAATGTTTTTTACTTAATGGTAGAAACGAGCCCTTCTGTGTAATGTATACGACCCTAAAACCTCCCTCTTGTTTTCAGCGCGTTGTACTGATACTTTGAAGCCTCTCGAGTAAAATACTGCCGTACTAAGGAAGAACGCCGTATAAACATTTGAGGGTTGCCAAATTTCCCTCGATAAAATATGTATTTTTGACAACATTAATGCATATTTTTCCTTGAAATGTTCAGATATTTTAGATTAAATTGCGCACAAAATTGTCTGAAAAGTTTGGAAAACAATATTCACAATTTTTTCAATAAATTCGGTTGTTATCGGCGGGAACTTGGCAACGTCTGAGGACTCATACGGCGTTCTTCTTTAGCATAGCAGAATAGGGAGGCGATAAAAACATAGTGAAATTCCGAGTCAGGGAAGAGAACGAAGGACGAACTGAAACGGGAATCTTCGGGAGAAATTTTACGATAATCTCCTTGAATGAACTTTGCGTAGAAACGACAAGTTTAAAGCGTATTTACTCGGATTTCAACTAATTCGAGTTCTTTGAGCGCCTGTCTCTTGTTGAGCCTGAGGGATCTTTATCGGGAATAAAACTGACTTTCAAAGGCGACTTTGAGTGAAAGCTTTCCGAAACAAGAACTGTTTGAAATCCTTAGACCGTGAAAGCGAATGACCCGACGCTTTTTGAATGTATGGGAGCCGTGTCGATCGTATGGGAAAACTCTCCTTATCTCTGCACATTACGTTTTCACATCTGGCAAAATCTCACTCTCACGTGTCTTTTGAATAAAATAATGTTATTTTCATATGGACGTATTTATGCTAAAAAGAACTATAAGCATGGGGTTTGCATGAGACATAGTTCCTTTTGCGGTGGCGTGGCGTGCTTTGCGATAAGTCAAATGATCTGCCATTTAAACCTATGGAAAAGGACCGGTAAACAGGGTGTTCGCAGTAAACATCTTAATAATCGATTCTTTACTATAGGTTTAAATTACGTATCAATCTATACATCGCAATACACGCCACACCACTGTCTTTTTGGCATAAATACGTTCATATATCGTCGTTCTATTCGTAAGGGCACTTCACCACATTCCACGGATTAAAAAAAGCACGGGGTTGTTGAGTGAGGGGAATTTTTTTTTTAAAAAACCTGGCGGCATCTATTCTTATAAATTGAAACAAAATACAAGCGAAAATTTGCAACAAGAAGGAACGGAGGAAAAAAGAGAAAAGGCTTAGATCAGGTAATTATCTATGACACAATTGACTCAAACTACATATTTGATTCTTAAAATTTCGAAAATGTGCTGAGGGAAGCCACTCAGACCCCCTTCCGCCTCCTTCTTGAAATGCCTGGCTCCGTCTTCAAATTTTATCATAAAATATTATAAAACAAATTACGAAATTTTGAAACGCTGCGAAGGAGGCAGGTATACTCCGACTTCAATCATGCTATTATACATTCACCATTGATGTGCTCCAAATTCTCATTTCCCCTCGATATTTTGGCATGCTCCTTTTCACCACCACCTGATGGGACAATATTGCCACACCCCACGCCTCCGAGCAACGGCTGCCAATGTTCATCACTCCACAACCACGTCGTGCTATAAGCAAGAACGTCGTAGGAGCCATCAGGCGTTGCCAAATTACTTTTGATCATACAAGAATTTCCTGGTAAACTTCTGAATATTTTCCTTCCAATTTTTCAGATAATTTTGTTCGCAATCTCGCCTAAAGTTCCTGAAAATTTCAAGGGAAAATATTGATAACTTCCCTAAAAAATGAACGTTTTATCGAAGGAAATTCGGCAACTCTCGAATGTTCATACGGCGTTATTCCTTAGCACGGGGTACGGGGTTGAGTAAACTGCGGAATAAACCATTCATCATAATCGATCGTCATCCTTGTCATTTTGTTTGGAGTTGGGAGCGAAACTGCCGGAAGGTAATGAAGAGCTGCACGCTGGAACAGGGGAACACTCACCTGACTCGAAGTCGATTTCCAGGGTTCCTGACGTGCCGCGTTTCATGGGGCAGTACGGAAGATTCGCCGCGTCCTCGCAGAGAGACATCGACACGTTTGTGAATGTCCCCACCGCTGAACCTGACATAAGAAATATTATAAAATTAATTATGAACTCAATTGAATCAGTGAGAACTAAAACACACCAACCCGGTAACTCGAAAATGCTCAATTTCCATCAAAGACAATCAATTTTGATGAAGGTCTTTTAAGTTAGGGCATCTGTTCAAGCTCGGACCTTTAAAGTGTCCGTACGTACTTGGATTTCGACACCAAAAATATTTTTCTGAGACTAACTTCTACACTTACTGTTCAGTTTTGTGTGGTTTGTGTGTGTCTTGATTATTTTCATTTTTTCGGGTTGGTGTGATTTCGTTCTCACTGATTCAATCTTGAGAGGCTGGAGGGAGGACATTGAAGCAGAAATGTTAAGGTGCTCAAAGCACCAAGGGTTGTGGTTCGACAGAGAGCAGTAGAGGTTAGGTGTCGTATAGAGCGCGAAGGAGTGCTATAAAGCGACCTATATGTATGTATGTTTTATCATGAAAGCGTGTAACATTAGGGTGCGGCTTATACGAGAAATTAAAAATGATGAATTTTGAAATTGACAAGGGACCCCGTCAAAACGTTCCTAATAGTAAACGTATAATAGTAATAGTAAACGTTGTAGAACAGTTTTGCATTTGGTCAACATTTAGAGGTCCCGACGGACCCTCAAAATTGCAAAATTTGGCTAATTTTAGCATTTGTTCATCAATTTTGGCAAATTTTCTTAGGTCTCACGGTGAGTTCTAATTGTTAAATTTATTCATAAATAGGCAATACATAACCAAAAATTTACCCTATCCTCCACCTTAAGCCCCCCATCCCCCCAACCCTCCTCCCTTAACGTGGCAATATAAATACACTCTTTATGAACTACGCTCTTTTGGTAGTGACCAGAGACCTAAAGTAACACTGGCCAACGCGGGTTAAAATGCGATTGTTCCAGTATAATTTTTAGCGCTGAGTCCGAAAATGACCTCCGTTATGCTAGGTTAGGTCGATTTTCCCCGGAAAAATCAGGATTTTCTTTAAAAATCGAGCTTTCCCGGAGAAAAATCAATTTCCCGGAAAATCTGTGCATGGTGGAGGAAAACTAAGGTCATTTTCGGATTCAGCAGCTAAAATTACATGGCCAACTATGTATTGCATGGCTAATAACGTTTTCATTCTGATCCCATTATCGAGGTTATTCCGGACAAGTGCTACTTTCCGCCCATGTAACGCATGTAATACTGCTCCGATTGTTTTCCGTCAGAAAGGAGGGACAATTTTTTTTCTCAGGCAACAAGTGGAGATAACCCCACTAACTTATTGCCGCTGCAGCCGAAAATGACCCTACTTTCCTTCCAAAAGTGCGCTTCAGCTAGAATTGTATGTGGCAAATGGGGAATTTTTATTCGAGGATTATAAATAAACAAGTGGTACGAAAAAAAACAAAAGAATATGAACTATGCAAAACGATATTCCGGGTATCGGAACTTGGCTGTTTTGAAAACGCCTTCAAATGCGGCGTGACACCTCACGCATTCCGGAATGTTCAAATAGTTGTATCATTGCGCCGTAAGAATGTGACGGAAGATTAAAATGTAAATAGCCTCCATGCACGCTGCTGGGCTTGTCGATTTCTTTTGACATTTTTGCAGTGGTGAATGCATAGCTGAAGTGCGCTCCAGCTAGAATTATATTTAGCAAATGGGTGGTTTTTATACGAGGATTAAAAATAAGCAAGTGGTACGGAATAAAACAAAAGAATATGCACTATGCAAAACGATAATCCAGGTATCGGAACTTGGCTGTTTTGAAAACGCCTTCAAATGCGGCGTGATACCTCACGCATTCCGGAGAGTTCAAATAGTTGTATCATTGCGCCTTAGAAATGCGAGGGAAGATTACAACTGAAATATCCTCCATGCACGCTGGCCTTTTGGATTTCCGTTGACATATTTGCAGTCATGAATGCATAATTGAAGCGCGCTCCAGCTGGAATTATATATAGCAAATGGGTAATTTTTATAGGAGGATTATAAATAAACAAGTGGTTAGAAATGAAACAAAATAATATGAACTATGCAAAACGATTATCCGGTTATCGGAACTGGGCTGTTTTGAAAACGCCTTCAAATGCGGGGTGATACCTCACGCATTCTGGAGAATTCAAATAGTTGTATCATGACATGCTGAGTGTCTATAAGTAAATTAACTAAGACGAAAGATCGTGACTGCATTTCAAGGTTGCAAATGGATCGCATTCAGTAGAAAGGAACCAAAATGACTTTTAGGAAAGTTAAGTTAATAAGTAATTTTTCGTTTCCCACACGGGAGGACGCAACTCCATGCCAAAGTTGCAAAATGGACGCAAACAGTTCAATTTTTCTAGGATCACACCTATGAAATACTACCCAAAATTTTTCTGATTTTAGTATGAGATCAGAAGAAAAATCAGTGAAATTTTCAGTTAGAAATTTTCAAGATTTTCCCAGTAAAATTTCAATGAGAGAGAGAGAGTGTAAATTTGGCAAAATTGAAGTGTAGATACGTTCTTCTGCCAGAAAAACGACGAATTGATTTGAGTGAGCCTATAGTCACTCTCTTTTATGTAAGAGGCTTTTTTTTTTTTTTTTTTTCAAAAATGGTTCGTTATTATGGACTTGTTCGGTACGTTCAACGTGACCTATGCGTAATTTCGATAGTATAGAAATGTTGCGTAGCGCTTAGTTTTCTACCCTGCATAATGGGACATTTCTATTGCCTCAACACCGTCTGAAAAAATTACTAAAACAAATTAGAAGGATCTACTGGATCTCAATTTTTACAATTTGCACGAGTTTACTGATGAACTTCGTTCGAGGTAAACTCATGGGAAAGGAGTCCGGCACTATGTATACAGGACTTTTTAGGGGAAAAGGGGTTGTGTTTAGTGCAGTATTATTGCTACTTTTCCTGTATTATAATATTATAATGAAAGAATGTGAAAATAATGGATGAGGGGTCTCCAAAACTGAAACGCATCAAGCTAACGCGGACGATCGATATAGCATGCCGCGCTCTACCGATGGGCGGATGAATTAAAGACGAGGTAGGTATCAAGATGAGCTCACAGAGTGCGGCACCGCCTTGAAATAATAATATTAAAATCTCTGAAGCGGCAATTTTGAAGGATGAACATTTTCGCCCCTAAAGGCACGGTGCATCTTTTACGTCCTGCTGGTGGTAAGAAAAGCGCCTTCAATTTTGAACACGCAACACGCACATCCATGAAACTCCTGTAGTTTTATCAAGGGCGCCAAAACCAACTCACAGTCAGTGTAGTAGTCATGGGTTAAGAAAATCGCAAATTGAAATCGATCAGAAAAAAAAAAAAAAAAAAAAAAAAAAAAAAAAAAAAAGGCTGAATCGCAAAATAAATCATCATACGAGAAAAGCTTTGAGAATATTTTTATTCGACTCCTTCTTTTCAGAGCTCTGAAATACTAGAGCTTTGTACTAAATAATCACATTATTTTATAATCTACGATTAAAAATAGATCGATTTTTAAAGTTTCCTACGTTTTTCTCGTGTTTTTATTTCAGGCGCTTAAGTCTTTTTAAGAATCGCCGATTAAATTATTGGCCTATTATCAGAAAATGATGGCTACCGATGAAAACTAAAAATATGTTTTTAATTTCTTCCTTTTTAACCGTTTTCATAATTCACCTCGGTACATAAAAAAAAATCATTATGTCATATCGGATTTTGGAAAATTCTTGGGATTCAACCAGCCTCTCGCCGCTATTACGTCAAAGTTTGTACAATCGTTCAATTTTTGCCTTCTCAAGAATATTTGCTATAAATTTTCTTCTAACATATCACCTCAGGTAATATTTTCTGTATGAAAAATAATGGAAACTTCTGCCATCATACATTTTTGTCCAGGAGTTTGTACAAATTAATTATCGGCAACAGATTACGCGCATCAGGCGCTATGAAGCATTTTGCAAAAAAAAAAATTGTTAAATGAAGTTAAATCATTTTATGGACTGAGTTGAGCAGAAAGGAACCAATCAACATTTTGGAAAAAATTGAGTTATGAGTGGTTTTGAACTCAACCACTGCTCTGCTATCTGTCGCCAAGAATTCAAAGTTTTTGTTGGAGCACATTTTGCAGGAATTGAACTTGAAGTTTATCTTTTACATTGAGTCTTATGCAGGAGCCAAACTTTAAACCGCTTTTTCTCGGTTTGATCCCGGTGTGGCTTGGTTCCTTTCTGCTTAACTCTGTCCATAAATTTCTGCGAAAGTCGACTTACGCTTTTTCTACACAGAAAAATAGTCATTTTTACTTTCAGAGAAAATATGTTTCTCGAAATTAGTGCAGCGGCACTGAAAAAGTGGTGCGATTGATTTTTTTCATTTTTATTCATATATTTTGTTTAATAATTTTTTTTTTTTTTACTGAACACGTGCACATCAATGATTAATGAAATAATGTCACCATAATATCAACTATCATACAGAATTGACATTCGTTTAAAACCAGTAGGTACTCTTTATCATATTTATACAGTGTAATCGAGTTACGTCTAGCCAAAAATAAAACCTAAGCATATTCCATTTTCAAAAGTAATGGCGAACTTCAACATCAACCGCATTCAACATCGTAAAGTAATAGCAATAAACATCAATAATATCATAACATAAATTTTTAAGTAATGTGCTTCAAATAAAAGGGAAAAAATGCCAGCAAATTAAAAGCTGGACAGTCCCGTTCTAAAAAAAAAAAAAAAAAAAAAAAAAAAAAAAAAAAAAAAACTTAAATAAACTTGAAGGATTCACTTCCTTCAGTTCTCAAAAGCAATGAAAAACTTACCACAGTCAACATATTTAAAAGCATTTGATGCTCTTAACAACACAAATAAACACACTGCTATGGCGGAAAAGCTAAAACTCTGGAAAAACATCGTATAGAACGTCGTTTCATAGAATAGCACTCAACGGTCTCCTCACTACGACAATATGCGAATCAATGCTGGCATGCATGTAATCATAACAGTTCATTATCAATTTTTGACCTTCTTGCTGCCTAATGATAAAGTAAGAAACTATCGTGTGAGCTAAGTACACGTAACGACCACAAATAAAATCAAGCTAAGTTATGCGTCTGTAAACTTTGTTTACATTTGGTCAATTCATAACTTTCTGGATTTTCATTATGCGAGAAAGTGTGCGGCATGTGACTGTCATAAGGATCTATCACATGACATTTTAATCATCAAAAAAGTGTTACCTGAAATATTCCATTTTTGAATACTCCATCAAAAGCGTGTTTCTCAGATAAATCATGCAACGCACTTTACACTTTGCTCAACAGACAGACAAAGCATTGGCAGCATCGCGCGCCGCACAGTGTAGCGAGCCAATGAGAGCTGTCGGAAATGTGGAAACTTTGAAAGTTAACATATTTGTCAATATAAGGCGCAGAAGTTAAAGAATTGCTTCAATGGTTTTCTTCCCCTAAAAATTTATGTCCTTTTAAATGTTTTATAAAACTTCATAAACATCAAAATTCACAGTTTTATGAAAAAATTCCACGCATTAAAAAACAGTAACGGGCTATGTAGACATACCGTCCGTTCCGGACTTAGAGGCTGGAAGTTTTCCGGGTACTGGAGCCGTAGCTCCGATTGCTCTGAGCCCGTAACGCGGACGGTATATCTAAATAGTCAGTAAGTACGGTGTCCACGGCCGGAGTTTTTTTTGTTTTTTTCAGTGTGTCCAACTTCTTCCGATGGTTCGTACCACTGCGCGCCGCGCCGTATGATGAGACTTAAAATCAAACTTGCAAGCGCGCGGTTAATGCTTATCACTATGGTTCCTATCAAAGAAGTACCGTTGCTATTGGAGACATCTCTACTGTGTAGGGTGATAAGGAGCATCATTATCTGCTCCTTTAGAGAATAAATTGAAAGTTTTCCGGTTTCTTTTATTTATTTACCTTTGTTTTAAACTTTCAATTTAAATCTCGAATGTCATAGCAGATGAATTGGACTTCCTTTTGCGGTAAGGAACCATTATTTTTGGTAAATCCACATGATGATATATCTAACACACTGAAACTGGCCCATATGGACTTCATTTTGAAATAAATAATTACAATTTCTGCCTCAAGCATTAAAGGACATATCTGCATAGGGAGGATAATGGCACATAAATTGTCTCTAAAGGAGCCAGCAATATTGCGCAGCCTTTCATTGCAAAATGTAGTTCATATTTGCCTCTAAATGAGAAAAAAAATACCAAGAAGTGGTCCGAATACTGTATGTAACAAGGTGCAGAAATGGTATGCTGGGTCCACACCATTTGGCGGGAAATCAAAGCCAAGAAGTTCCAAAAATTATAATGATAGAGTCCAAAAAATAAAAAATAAAAAATAAAAAAAAAAAATAAAAAAAATAAAAAAATAAATCTAGATTTATTTTTGCCTCTAAATCAACCAGAAATGGTGGTTCATTATTGCAACATTTAAGCAGTTTTCCATATAATGAGGGATGAAATTAGGCAAAAAAGCCCAAAGAGTGAACAAAAGAAGGACATGGGGGGGAGGCTATAAGACAGATTAGAGGGATATTGCACCGACTGTAATCGAAACATATAACACCATTCCAAATAAAGACTCTCCGCGATAAATTTGAAGCTTCAAGACTAAAAATACTGATTGAAAGAGAAGTTTGCCGATGCTTGTTACCAGATGTATTTCTGTGTCGTGGCGTTATTTGCGATGTATCGATTGACCTGCCAGCTAAACCTATACGGAAAATGATCGATAAACAGGGTGTTTGCAACGAACACCTTAATTATCGATTCTTTACCATAGCCTCAAATGAGTGAATATCGATAGTCAATCATCCAGGCCTCGCCAATGATGTTTCTATTTCAAGAGTGGCCACCAACTTGGCTGCACTAACTAACACAACCTAACTTTTTTCAGCATCGACGAATGCTACAATACAGGGTAGCATCCTCGCAATTCATATTACACTAAACAGTTCTCCGATAAAAACGCTACAGCTTAACAGCAAACCGATGACGAGGCAGATAAACGCTATCTTCAAATCCGTCATGGAAAAGGGCTTCGGCTTTCCTCCAATCTCCTCTTCCTGGGAGTGCAGAAAGTTCTGTAGGACTCTATGTCGGGTTGACTCGGTCATGGATCCCAATATACCACTCTCGACATAACGCATTATACCATCATTGATTTCCTCCCGGTAAAAAGTATTGCGCAGCATCAACAGGACTTTTGGGTAGCTATAAATATACTCTTCGACACGGTGAAATTCATACACACGGCCGGTAGACTCATCGAAAAAAAGCTCATTATTGTACTTGGACAACTGGGTAGGAGTTCGAGCCAGGAAAGCGTCCGATTTTAAAATGGCGTCGACCTCACCTCTGGCCAATTTCGTTTCATCGTCCTCGTCATTCAAAGATATGTTTCTCATGAACTTTTCAACATCGTTTTCGAAAATGCAATCCAGACGCGCACATCTGAAAAGGAAAGTGTCGGACAGTTTCTGTTCAATCCAGTCGAATGGTTGATCGGCAAGCAGCATCAAATCATCGAACAAGTCTGATGATTGCACCAGTAAATCCGCTTGTTTTATTTCATCGAGAGTGTTCATGTCGTGGTAACGGATCCTCTCATTGAGAAGGGTAACCATTCCGCTTAGGAAAAGCGTCGTTAATACCATCGTTGGGAACACTATATTGAAGAATATGATCTTCCCAGTAAATAATTCGATGAGAACTAGTCGAGGTTGACTGATACCCAATATGTACCTGTAGATTGTCATGACTGTTGGAGTGGCATCGTTGTTGTCTTCGTTTGTGTTCACGTGTAGGAAATACTTTTGCTGGATGAAAACAAATGCACGGTGGACGGTTATAAGGAACGTGAATGTAACCCATACGAAAATCCAAACGGTCGGTGAGAAACAATAGAAAATAGCAAAATACTGGGGCACGAATCCCTTTCGAGGAACCAGCATCGAAAGCTGGCAGGTCTCGATGGCGGGTGAGACTTCGAAGCCGTCTTTAAGCGAGGCGAAAATTCCGGCGACTTCAACTCCAAGAACCGCCACTCCGTACTTCAAGCCTAGTTCGAAATTTCTTGAATTCTGCAAATCTGCAGATACATCAAATCGGAGGTCAATTTCTCGAAATGAGCCGTTTCTGCGCCAAGTCATCATCTCTATCACATCATATAACAGTCCTATCTGTGTGCAAAGATCACCTGCTGTATTGAAAGGATGGCCGTCCCCAGCTGTCAAGCTGTAGAAACCAACAGACTTGCCGTTCATTGAATACCATGAAAAGTTGAAAAATTCCTCCCCAGATTCCCCTGCAAAGCTCTGGATTTTTTCAAAGAAAGCTTCGTACCTGTAGCATACGTGCCCTAGACAAATCAATGTTCTCATACTTTTGAATGTGCGCCATATGAATCTGAAAACGAAATCTAAATATTTTTCCTCGTCAAATGGCCTGGAGCCATCGATTTGGTCTCTCTGACAAAGCGTAGAAACGACGCTCATGTGACATTGTGACATGGGAAGGAAAAATACGAGGTAGTTCATCGCATTCCAAATATTGTGTAAATACAGGCCTCGGGAGTGGTCGAACACTTCATCCGGTAAAAATGAGTCATCCTCCAAATCGTCTACAAAAATTGTCAACTGTTCATCACATGGCTTGTTTGAGCCCCTGAATGTAATGTTCAATCCACTTTCTATGTAATGAACGCAATAGTTGTAACTTACTTCAGAACGCACATCTTTTGACGTGATACTTCCATGAGACCGACTGACGAAACCTTTTGAATCGTTAAAAGGTGCCCTACTGTAATTTTGAGTGCCCAAAATCAAATTTAAAATATCGCTAAAATCTGTCAACACAAACACAATGCTTTTTTGCTCGTTCTTCGTGGAAAGGGTTTGCAGGCTATTTATCTGAATAGTGGGGATTGAATTGATGTGTAATTCGCTGAGTAGATTGGTAGAGTCAAAGTCTGAATTTGCAATTATTACGTATAGATATCTAGACTGTGAACATGTTCTCAACAGAATGGATACTTTAGTTAAAAAATTAGTCTCAATCTCTTTGGCAAAAGAAATATTTTGGGTGTTCAGACTCTTTGTTTGTGTTGATGACGTTATTGCGAGTAAGGCCAAAATTGGTATAAATCTTTTATAGTTGTCGAAATGTTTTCCTCCTAATTTTTTTCGAGACATTTTACCTATCTTTTTGAAACAGAGAGGAGAGGAGGGGTAATTTTTAAACTTTCCGTTAAAAAAGTATTTACCTGATCTCTGAATTTTAGCAGAAGATAATTCAGCTCTCGTAATATAACACTTGGTATATAACATTTACACTATATGTGTGTTATCATTGACAGTTACTTCACCGGCAATGGCTGCCTAGCTACCAGAACATACCCTCCTCTCATCATGTCCTCTATCACGTGCGACACTTATTGTATTCAGTCGAAGTGTCTCCCAACTTTCAGCTGTATATACCTATCGTGAATAATTGATTTGTTATTTTTCATTTTACAGTTTTACCTCCTCCAGCCCAAAAGCTATATCTTAGGATCCGACCCTTCTCTTTACATCGATCTGAGGTTTTTAAGGTCAAATACTGCTGTCATGAGGATAAATATTGATAGCACACAAAAACTGGACAAAAAGTCTGATACTTTCTACGACAGCTGAAGAGGGTGCGGAAATGCCAGATTTATTTCAAGGCTTTGCTTAATCACTTTGCTCCTCGATAAAATGGAAAAAGTTAAAACACCTTCAGATTTCTGAATATGCAACATAGTCTACTGTCGTGCACAAATAATTGCATTCACATTTATCATCATTGTTGCGTTGTCAGAAAGATTCAATCCATTTTAAAGTTTGTGCGAGTGAATATCGCAGCTTTTTGCTCGAGAGGACAGAGAGGCAGTCAACATCAACATTAACACAGAGTTGTGGGCGAGAATTTGCAACAATGCAAATCTATATTCCTCATCATATCACTATTAATTTACGCAATTATCCAACTTGTTTTAATGCAGATAATGTTACTGAAATAAAAGTTGCTCATCCTCTATTGAGAGGTATAAAAAATGATGGTACGAGTTTTGAGTCTACACGCAAGTAAATTCAATCGTGAGCTTTCTGGCTCTCGAAAAATCTCCGGGGAAAGCTGGGGGGGGGGCGTTGCAACTACTTCAATCTTGTGCGATGGAGATGATGTTGAAACCGACGAATCCATCTGGTGTGAAGTTTCCGTGAAGAATCATCATCGAAGCGGTAAAATGAAACTATCCAAGAACTCACTGACCAACGGAATGCGGCAGAGATTATCCAAAATATTTGAGCAGTTGCTGAGGGGAAGTTCTAATTAGCACTCCCAACGATCCGAACCGATTACTTTGAACACGAACCTGGTGGTGGTCTAACAATCGCCTTAGACACCTATTCCTTCAAAGCAGAGTTTTAACACCGCACAATGAATATATTTGTTGAAAGAAATAATCATCAGGTATTTTTATGATAATTATTTTAGACAGTATATTTTCCCTTCAAAATTCAAGTATGCAAAATCATCACACAAACAAATGAAGTGTGCCCGATCTCAACCAAAGTGTGAACCCACTGGGAGATGGATTTCTTTAGAAGTTTACCTTCAATTCTTCCGCATAGGCAACAAACCTACCGGAGAACACGAATGCGAAAGTTGTACATCCGGAATAAAATCGTAGCTCTAACGAAACTAAAATTTGTCCAGACTACCTTTCTATTTGTAGTTATCAATGTTACCTTGTAGTAGCAATTTTTCTAGCCTCGGGAATATACAGATGCGGATCCAGCAATTTGGCAACGCCGGATTTCCTCCATTTAAACCTATGCTAAATCATCGATTCTTGTCGAAGGCGGCCTGGCCCATCAAAGAATCGATACATTTCCAGAGGATTGAATGGAAAAAGACAATGTTGCCAATTTGCTGGATCCACCAGTAGTAATGAAGCATCGTTACCGGGACGGACTAAAATAATTATTACCACGAAATAAACATAATAACTGCGACTATACATGGGGCCCGCAATCACCTATGGACATCTTAAGCAGGCACGTAGCCAAGATTTTGTTTTGCATTTCGGCAAAGCTTGGTCTGGTAGGGAGAAGTCCTCAAAGAAAAAGGAGATTTGGGGTCCTTCTCCAGAAAATTTTTGAAAAAAACCTTCTGGCAACAACTTTTCTCTACTCTTCCACACCGAATTCAAAGTTGTATTAGGTTACCTTTAATACTTATTCGTAGGCAAAAACAATCGCCGCTGTAATCAACAGGCAGAAATTGCATTAATTAGAACAAACTTACTGCTTAAAAAAGGAAAATGCACTGTTTTCAACAATCATAATTTGAACTCTTTTTTCACCATGAACTCATTGCGGCTTGACACGACATGCGTTGTTCAGACAGCATAAGCGATAAATCCCAGGGAAATTCTCTTCACAGATGGATTCAACTTATCTAAGCGCGAAAATTCCTCTTGGAGAAATGCTGGTTGGAACAACTCTTCTTACGACAGTGCTCAGAAGAGCTTTTGCTCTCTGTAATGAGAATTTCAGATGAATTAATTGTGCATGGCAAAATCACCAACTCTTTGTTTCACATGAAAAAAGAAAAATAAAATTCCTTTATGGTAAAATTTTTCGATCAACCTGAACGTTTCTTTTTAATACCTAGAACGGGCTCATACTTCCGCCTCCTTCCTTGCCCTTCCTTATTTTTTGTCTCTTCTTTTCTTTCTTCTTTTCCCCCTATTTTGCTTTTGTGGGGTGGGAGGGGTCCCAAGACACCTCCTCCTTCTCTAACTACGTTCCTGATCCAAGAGCATCAGTTTTTCTTCCCCTGTCCGTACTTAATGAGCAAAACCTGTACTGCCGTGGTAAGGAAGAACGCCGTAAGAACATTCGAGCGTTACCAAATTTCCTTTGAAAAAACATGTATTCTTGACAACATTTATGCATATTTTTCCTTGAAATCTTCAGATATTTTAAATTAAATTGTCTAAAAATTTTGGAAAATAATATTCGCAATTTTCTCAGTAAATTTTTCGGTTTTTCATCGGAGGAAACTTGGCAACGCCTGAAGGCTCATACGGCGTTCCTCCCTAGTACGGCAGTAAAGCAACCCCTACACTGCCGTGCTAAGGAGGAACGCCGTATGAACCTTCAGGCGTTGCCAAATTTACTTTGACAAAACTTGAATTTCCTGGTAAACTTATGAATATTTTTCTTCCAATTTTTCGGATAATTTTTCTCGCACTTCCGCCGGAAAGTCCTGAAAATTACAAAGGAAAATATTCATAACTTTCCTCAAAAATGAACATTTTTATGGAGGAAATTTGGCAACACTCGAATGTTCATACGCGTCTTTCCCTAGCACGGCAGTATTCTGCCGTGCTAAGGAAGAACGCCGTATGAACCTTCAGACGTTGCCAAATTTTCTTTGATAAAACACGATTTTCCTGGTAAACTTATGAATATTTTCCTTCCAATTTTTCAAATAATTTCGTCCGCAATTTCACCTAAAGTCCCTGAAAATTTCAATGTAAAATATTTATAACTTTCCTCAAAAATAAACATTTGATCGGAATAAATTTGGCAACACTCGAATGTTCATACGACGTCTCTCCCTAGCACGGCAGTATAGCGACCCCTACAGGTGCGGGGTGTCGCGGGTGCTCTGTGGTCCACACCGCGGCCCGGCGGCGGAGGGATTCGATGGAGCATGATAGAGCGATCACCTCAGTTTGGATATCGTCGTCGGCGGGCGACGCACATGCGATCTATCGGCGAGGTTTCTCCTCGGCGACGAATGTAGGCCGCATATAAAAGCCCGCGGGAGCCCGGCCAGCCGACCACTGTAGTGAAAGAAAGGATGCAGTGCAGTTACGTATTGTGTTTGGCTTTACTCGCTGCCGCTCTGGCATGTGTCGGTAAGTTTCGCACAGACTCCTCTTAGAACTAACCTCAAACCCACCGCCGTTTCCGGTCCGGCCCGTTTCCGGTTTTCGAACCCGTTTCCGGCCTCCGCGCCCGTGGTGCTTTTCGGTGACTTGAACGCGCGGGCAAGAAGCTGGCGACACGTGCGATCAGCCGCGATCTCGGTGCAGAAAGGACGCAAGTGATCGTTGCCTAGATAATGATGGACGTGATTTTAAAACTTCGTTGCCGAATTGCTGGACTCCTCCAAAAATATTTTAGGGAATATCTTGGCATAGCTCTTTCATGACGTTTGTTTATTGTAAACTTAATCTAGATTCCACAAACTTGGAGATGTTACGATCGAACGATTTCTCTCCAAAGGACTTAAAATCCCTTGATCACATTGACTTTTGAGATGGTGATGGGTTAGGAGAATGAATGTTCGAAAGTGTTGGACGTGATTTTGAAACCTTGTTGCCAACCCTTCGATTAGTTTGAAAATGATATCAAGGAATATTCTGGAATAGTGTTTTCATACCGCGTGACTTTAAAATTAATCACAAACCAAAGATATTTGCGATGTTGTGTTTGAACTTTACATTTTAAAAGGGTCATGATGTGCCAAAAACTTATGAACTTATTGCTGTAGTGGTAGATTAGGAAAACTAAGGATTAGTAGTGCTGGGCAAAATTTTGAAACTTTATTGCTGCATTGTAAGACGATTTGAAACATATAATAAGGAATATCCTGATACCCTCGTATTGTCTGACTGTGAAATTCATCAGAAAATCCATTTTCTTTCGGTTTTGCGATTGTTTTAATCATTTTTTAAATAGTATAAGTGCAACAAGTTGTCAGTTGCCGGATAAACCTCGGGATGTTAGGCACATGTGGCGTTTAGGTGTCGCAGAACGCCAGAGAGCGTTGTTGGAGCTGCTTTAATGTATGGATGTGTAAGTGCAAGAAACTCATGAGATCTTGAGGTAGTGGTAGTTGAAGAAAAATCAATGCAGTTCCCCCACGTGATTCTTCAAATTTATGACAAAATCGGCGTAACTGTGGATCATATCTCCAGAATGTGCTGAAAAGTTCCAAAAATAGACGATGTGGGTCAACTTGTAGTCGTGTATCATAATCGCTGTCGGCACTAAATTCTTTTATCTCAAGTTCATTTTTGACGATTGATTATATATTGACTCTAACAAGATGTCAAAAATTATCTTTTTTGTTTTAAAGTACCCGAATGATAATATCTCCTATAACCCGGGTTCTTTTTGGCAATTTCGTTGATTTACATAATCAACGGACAGAAATATAAAGTTAAAATGAATATTCCTGTCAAAATTCTGAAGGTGATCAAATGCCTAAATACGATTCTGATCGTTCCAGAATGTTCTATCTTCGTTTCTTATTTGTCGAGATTTACCTTTCGCAATAAACCTGGTTTTAAAAACTGTCAAGGTCACCAAACACGTGTTTGAAGATTTCTACAGTTGAATCATCCCAATGATGTCGAGAATTCCATAAATATAAAAGACTAGTCTAGTCCGCGCCCTCCGTCGCACCAAGGTTCTCAGCGGAGACCAACGACCTCCTGCCATAACCTTGTCATCCGACGAAAATAGTTTTGAAATCGTGTTAGGTGCACTAATGCAGTCCGATTATTTTTTTCAACACCGCTAGCACTTGCCCTAGGATTAGGCGAAAATAGTTTAATTGGACCGCGTTTAGCAGAAAGGAAGCAAGCCACATCAGCTATTGTCAAATTTAACTGGACAATTTAATTTTATGTGTGAGAACCTTTGTGCGGATTCCTTTGAGAATTGTAAGGAATTTGCATCGTACTATGCACGAAATTCGCTAAAATTTGCGCAAAAATCTGCACTACCGTTTTCATGTAAAAAATTAAAATGATAGATCAAATTTGGCAATAGCTGATGAGGCTTGGTTCTTTTCTGCTTAACGCGTTCCAATTGAAGCTCTGTTGTGATGCGCTCAGCAAAAATGTGCCTTCCATCACAATTTTGAAAATTAAATCGTGGTTCCGGAGATTATGATGGTTGATTTGATGAACAAGTGATCAATTTTTTGCTTTTTCAAGCATCAAAGGTCAGCAAAAGAGCACGATTTAGAGAAAATTTCAATCTCAGACTTGGATATTGATGGACATGGGCCTTGTTTTGAATGACAAACTACGGCCCTCAGTTGTAGAGATAAATTGCGAGCACCTGAGCCAAAAATTACATTTTTAACTCTTCTGAGCATTTCTTGAGAATTATTAAAGGACTAACTCTGAAAATCTCATTACGATTCATTTGCAATGTGGACAATTTATTACGAATACAATAAAACACATAGAGTTTAGAATGTAAAAGTAAATCGCAACGAATTTGGCATCCAAAATTTCAGGGGCAAACTTAAGGTCCCTACAACATCTCGGAGGAGTGTACACAGTGTTTGCCTTCTCTTCTCTTTAAAAAACAATAACATCACTATAAAGTATTACTATTTATTCGCACAGCCATGCCTTAGAAGCGTTAATTACGTATCCTTCAATGATAAATTTTTACGTAAGTGGCGCCCATACGGTTTTTACCATAGATTACCGATGTGAGACTATGCCAGCCTAACGAAATCCATGGATCATCATCATTAGCCCAATATGCACCAGTGAGCGAAGATTGCTAATACTTTTTATTCGTGTGGTCACTGCAGAAGAAAACAAAAACGCGTATTTTTTCCGATGTATTCTTTGATCCATGCTTTTAAAATCTGTTGTGCAAGTCAAAGCCACCACCCACCGATTCAACGAAATATGCCAAAAGGGCATAACTGCTTTTTACCTTGCTCCATGAGACTTGTTGAGCTCTCACAGGCTCGGGAGGACGAAGAAATGCAGGTACGTCCTTATTGCATAACTCCGTCTGAGTTTGCCGGGAATAATAAAAACCAAGGTCAGACTCTGGCGAAAAGGAAAACAGCCGGTCGCGGGGGCAATTTTCTCTCACGAGATGGCATTCTCTGAAGATCGGCCCGCATGGCAGGTTGAACTTTAAGCTTGCCCTTGGGGCGAGAGCTGACAGGAGATCGCTACCGAAAGTGATGCGCTACCTGACTTATCTCCTCTTTATTTTCGCATAATTTATGAGGAGACTTTGACATTTAGCCCCGGCAAGCGTGCGTCTCTAATAAGAAACCGGTTCCTGGTGCATCGTTTCGCTCGAGCTTTTTCGGTCCAGCTTTTCGGACGTTGAAAAGGAAAAGTGAACCGGTGGACGATGAGGTTATGCTGCCTTTCTAAGGAAAAACGCCTTATGAACATAAAAGAGTTGCCAAATCCGCCGATAAATACCGAATGTACTGGGAAAATTGTGAATATTATTTTTCAAAATTTTCAGACGATTTTGTACGCAATTCAATGTAAAATATTTGAAAATTTCAAGGAAAAATATGCATGAATGTTGTCAAAAATACATATTTTATCGAGGGAAACTTGGCAACTCTCGAATATTCATACGGCGTTGTGTCCTTAGCACGGCAGTATAAGAGCCCCTCGACTTGAAACGCATTCAGTGGTAGCTTTTGAAAATTGGCAACACTGGATTTCGCCCATTTAAATGCATGTAAAATAATCGATATTAATGGAGGTTTAAAAAGGTCCTGGAGATAGCATCGTATAAAGCACAATTTTTGCTAACTTTGAATAAAATTCAGGAGTATACATCGACAAATAATTTGGAGTGAAATTCATTGCCGGAGTTTATATAGTGCCGAATAACTCAGAGTGATATGAATGCAAATATAATCTCCTAACGGAGTAACTTACATTACCACGAAGCGGACTTTACTATTTTAGCGGAGCGGAGTAGCATACGCTTTTATGGTGCCAATTTTAATTCGTATTCATATCATTCGGGATTTTTGGGCGCTACGTAGACTCTGGCTTGGAATTTCACTCCTCAATTTTAAACTGTGTAACTTTGGAAACGGATCCTTGCAAGGGATAAAACCACCAATAGGTATTTACCTCTCGCTACGAATAATGTAAAATACTCGTGTGAAAGACACCATATTTAGCGAGGTGTGTGAATTCTAAGGTAGGCTCGCACCTACCTAAATATTTGTTTAAATCAGAGGATTTTTTTCCGTACGTTGTACTTTTTGCAGTGGCAAATTATTTTAATCCCTCCCTGAGATCCATTTCAAAAGTTATCGCAAGAGGTTCACAAAAATTGTCCTTTTCATAATGCTCGCTTCCTAAAATTACCCTCCAGCAGTATGTATACCATGAGGAGCCTCCTAAACTGCCCTGCTAAGGTAAAACGCCGTATGAAATTTCGCGCATTTCCAAATTTCCTTTTGAGAAATACAAACTTTTAGGAGAATTTATGAAAATTTACCATCTAATTTTCCGAAGAATTTTCTTCCCAATGACATCGAAAGTATTCGAGAATTTCAAGTTGTGATATCCATTATTTGTCTCAAAATAGATGTTTTAAAAGAGGAATCTTTGGCAACTCTCGAACACTGGAAAAAAAAACACATTGAATCTAGAGTCCAGACTCTTAAAAACATCGACGAGAAAAAGTCCTCTTGATTCAATCAGAATCTAGCTTAAATCAAGAGCCAAAGCCTCTTAATTTAAGCGGATTTCGTTTTGATCTAAGCAAAAATCCGATTGAATCAAGAGTATTTTTTCTTGTCAATGTTTTCAAGAGTCTGGACTCTAGATCCAATGTGTTTTTTTTCCAGTGAATTTTCATACGGCGTCCTTTGTTAGCACGGCTGTAAAAGAAGGAGCTGTTCAAGAGATGGCTGAGAATACGATCCTAAGACCTGAAAAATTATTCGAAATAAACACGAGGGCGTCACTTATTTTTGAAGATCCGGCAGTGGTGGAGAGTTAGCAAAGCTAAAGTGGGCGCGAGGAGAGAGAATCAATTTGACGGAGTTATAAAGCCATTACGTAACGAGCCCCGAAACACGATACCCGAAAAACCGCTGTGACTTCGAGCGATTCGAAACCTCATTTTCCGGTTGTTTAGATACCTTTGTCAAGAAACAACGTCCATTAATTCTCACCGAAATAGATTTCGAGCAAGTTGATAGAGTCTCCGACACCACCACCTCAGGACTTTCATTCTCATCGTCTAAATTCACCTCTCATCATGTTCCGAGTGCTCAATGAACGGATCTCTAACCAACCTCTTTGTAATGTTTTGAGAATGGATTTTGTGCAAACAGAAGTACTCACTTATGCATTCTGCTTAAGTATCACGGGCAATGAAATATTAAAATAAAATTGCGATTTAATGCAGCAAAGTTGCTAATTTTTTAAATTAATAATATTAACTCCACCTACCAGAGTGATAAGAATTTTGCAATGCAAAGAGCAATTGCATCTTATTTCAATATTATTGCAATAAATTCCAATAAGAGGTGTTTCTTCTATCAGTAGATATGCAACACACATAAAACTCTGATGCTGTAGCAATCCTTTCACCATGTGTTATTGCAATTTATTGCAATGTGCCACCTGGGGAATAGTACTACAATCAATTGAGTCCTAGTGTTCGTAATTTCGGGCCAATTTATACGTGATTTTTGAAGTGGGCAATGAATATTTGGAAATGAAGAGAAGTGGTGGGAATCAAAAGAAAATGGTTGGAATAGGTAGTGCATCTTTTTAAATTTTACTGTTTGTAGAGATTAGTTATAGTGGAGATTAAATAGAGAATTTTAAATACTATTGGATTGTTTTAGTGTGTGCGTAGGAAGTGTTCATCAGGCAAAAATTTCTGTGGTCAGTGAATTATGGCCATGATCTCGCACAAGCATAAATCTCACAGAATAAATGTTTGTTTTCGGAATAAAAGGCTGCAAGTCTTCAATCACGGTCTATTGTCAAAAGAAAAGAAGAAAAAAACAGACGCTTATTTTTGAATTTTTCAGTGAATTTATTTTGTTAATTACATATATTTGCTAAAAATTAAAAAAAAAATGGTCCGTCCATTTTAGAAACTGTGGAAAACATCCGAAATTTCGTTGTTTTGCAGAAAAGATACACATCCTTTGACTTAAGCCAACGATGAGATTCTTTGTCCCTGACTCTGTTGTATAGTTAAGTTTTTCAAGTTCCAAAAAAAATTGGATATAAACCAAAGAATCATCTGATATTTCGCGGCAAGATTTTAGCCAAGGATAAGTTTCCTCGTCACAAATTTCGCTGCATAATTAAGTTTTTCACATTCCAAAAAAATTGTATACATACCAAAGAGTCAGCAGATTTTTTCGCGTCTTCCAGCATTTGAACTTAATTTGTGTCGCTGATAAGCATTATCGCCCTCGTGCCACATTACTCTTCGCCTAGTGATGATCCAGTTAATTGGACGTACCTATTTCTGTCAAACAGAACTATGTGCATTATGACGTGAGCCCTATTATGCATGAATTCTTATGGGTCTCAGGGCTCATGTCTCAATGCACATAGTTCTGTTTGATAGAAATACGTCCAATTTCAGAGTGGAGTCATTAAAAATTCACGGTTCTGTAGCGACCACCAAGTCTGGGCGGCAAGTCGAGGCGCTCAAAGTTACCCGGTCGGTAGACGTTAGCTAAGCTCCTCCGTAGATCCAGTCTACTGACATAATTTTCGCCACTCGGCTCTGACATAATCTACTTTCTGCCGTGCGTTTCCACGCTATGCACCACTCACTGTCACTTTTCAATGATTCCTGAGTAAGGCATTTTTTTTAGAGAGGGGCAGATTTTTTTAAAAAAATTTCTGCTCTGGCAAGATATTTTAGAAGCGACTATGATAACAACCCTAGAAGGTCATGGAGCAAAATGTTTGGTTACTTAACGTTAGTTCACTTAGCTTGCTGACCTAACGTAGGGTTTTACTATGATAGAACATTTTTCTCGGAAACAATTGGAGAGATATAAAATGAATTTACAGTATGTTTGCTTTGGACAGCAGATTTTATGACGAGTCTTGGACTGCATGACAGTATCCGTGTTCTGGAGCTTGCGACCATTTCAACCAATAGGATCGCTCCATACTCCCTATGTCTTGTTTGTCTATTGTGTTGTCTATCAATACTAACAATGAGCACACTGGGGGCCCACCGAACTGATCAGGAAGGCTATGCTGCCGTGCTAAGGAAGAACGCCGTATAAACATTCGAGAGTTGCCACATTTCCTTCGATAAAATGTTCATTTTTGAGGAAACTTATGAATATTTTCCCTTGAAATTTTCAGGACTTTTTGGTAGAATTGCGAGCAAAATTACCTGAAAAATTGATAAAAAAATATTCACAAGTCCACCGGGAACTTCGTGTTTTATCAAGGGAAATTTGGCAACGCCGGGAGGTTCATACGGCGTTCTTCCTGAGTACGGCCATTGGCGGATCCAGCAAATTGGCAACATCGTTTTTCTCCATTTAAACCTATGGAAATGTATCGATTCTTAGAGGGCCCAGGTGCTTCAATAAGAATCGATTATTTAACATAGGTTTAAATGAAGGGAATCCGGTGATGCCGAATTGCTGGATCCGCCTCTGAGCACGGCAGTATGAAAGCGAGGCTCGTCGGATGGTGGTGCATGCACTTGCTCGGTGCTTTGCCGGAGTAGGAGTCGGCGTGGCGCAAGTTCATTGAAGTTGAGACCTGGGCCGGGGCCGCCGGGGGGACCGGGGGCTGGGCACCTTGGCGGGCGTGCTCGCTGCCTTCGAGACGGGAAGTCGTCACTGGTCGGGCCGTTGCCGCCACTCCGCGTCGCGCTGGGTCACCGTCGACTCCGTCGCGCACCGCGAGTTCCCTAGCTGCCAACTTTGCCGTAAACAGAAATTGAAGACAATTCATTTTCCAACTTTCGAGGAACTTGGATGACACTTGGATAGAAATTGGTTTCGGAGTTTGATCGTCTATCGAGGCCTTAAATTTCGATACGGATTCGATAGGCAACATTAGATCTATGTATGCATGCACGGAGAAAAAACTTCGTGCGTGGGACCCGAAGTTTAGATCATGTGGATCTCTGAAGTTTTCGGATTGAACATCTGAACACTTTAGGTCCAGCTTCTGAGGTTTGGATCACACATCTGAAACTTCAGTTCTTACATTTGAAGTACTTCGGTTTTCATATCCGAAAAACTTCGGTTCTCACATCCAAAAAACTTCGGTTCTCACATCTGAAGTATTTCAGATGTAAGAACTGAAGTTTCAGAGGGTTTCAAGGGTCCCACGCACGAGGTTTTTTTCTCCGTGTGCGGAGCCATTGATCTATTCACGGATTTGTCGATCGATTCATGGTTGTCGATCGAGTTGCACGGAGAAAAAAACTTCGTGCGTGGGACCCGAAGTTGAGGTCAAATGGATCTCTGAAGTTTTCGGATCACGCGTATCTAAAAACTTGAGGTCCAGCCACCGAAGTTCGGGTCAGACATCTGAAGTACTTCGATATATACCGAAGGGTTCGGGTCACACAACTGAAGTACTCCGGTACATACCGAAGTGCCTCGATACCTGACCCGAACTTCGGCAGCTCGACCTCAAGTTTTCGGATGCGTGATCAGAAAACTTCAGAGATCCATATGACCTCAACTTCGGGTCCCATGCACGAAGTTTTTTTTTCTCCGTATGGTGTTCATCGAATCACGTCAGTTTGCTCGTGTCGATCGCTTCACGGTTTCATTTTTTGATTGATTCGTGTCGATTGAATCGACACCGGTTTTTGAATCACTTGTCGATCGGCTCATGGCGATCGATTTACATGTATATTTTTCGATCGATCCATATTGATAGAATGCGTATCCTTCAAAGTTAAAACCTCGACAGACGAACGAAGTCCGAATAAATTCCGATTCACGGTTGATGACTGTTGGTCACCATGCAACATTAGTATTTGATCAAAATTGGGCAGTCCTTCCAATTTTGATCAAAATTAAGTGCCGTCATTCTTCATTTTTTGCTGGGCGAAACATTTCTGCCTGGTTTTCATTTGAAAATAATGCGAAGTATCCGGACGATTTTAGGACTGATTACACCCAACACTTGGATGGAAATTAATTGGTTGTGGAGTTTAATCGTCCATCGAGGCCTTACAATTTCAGAGGTCAGTGCACACTGCTTCTAGTCATATAATGATGATTGAAAAGCAACTTGTTGAGTACAAAATTTGCGAGAAGTACCTGTAGGGTGTAGGGTACCTAGAGGCGCCACAGATCCCAAAATTGAGCAAACTAATTTGCCATTTTGTAACTTTTGATACAATTTTCATGCTGAGGGTTGGCTAACACTGCGATGGATGATTATGTCAGGAGAGAGTTGTTTCCTTAAATATACCACTCAGAATTTTATTTTATATGAAGATTTTTTAAGCACATTTCGAGTGTTGCTGTGTAACCCATACATTGATATTTTAGATGACCGCTTTAGTGTGGCCTTTCTAGTATGAAAGGCTCTTTTCTACTATGATTGAGATCCAATGAAGTTTGTGGCACTGAAAATAATTTGATTGCATTTTGCAATAAGGAACTATTTCTTGCTCATACACAACAAACCCTATCTGTTTAGGGAAACTAATGGCACGTATGTTGTTTCTAAAATAACCCAAAAATTTTAGTTCTTAATCGGGAAATGTTGTCTAGTGTGGCAGGTCTCTTCTCGCATCAAATAATCATCGAAGTCAATAGCATATAAGTTTATGTATATTTAAGACCTCAGTGACTCGCGTCGATTTCAAAAGCCCAACCCAAATTGATCGAGCATGAATTTTATAAACATTAAAAGCTAACTAAAGGCCGCAAATCAATAAAATTCCTCTCAAAAATGCGGAACAACCAGTATAATGTCGCAGTTAAAGACGTGAACATTAACATCAATATTAAATGTAACACATACTAATGGTCAATCCAACTCACACAACTGGCCCATTTGGCATAGGATTGTTGTGACAGTCAAGGCTGCCAAGTTTCCCGAATTACACAAAAATCATGGTGCGTGAAACGATGTCCTCAGGCGAAACGTTGCAACATTGGAAGCTTTGCTTCCTCGTTGAACGGAAGGAAGAAAGGCAGACAAAAAGCTCCAGGAGACAGGGCCTGATGTGGCGCTAGGAGGCACAGGGTGGGCCTGACTGTTGCCGATTTTACCCGTCATTCCGTACATTCCAACATAAAATAATGGTTGTTTTCGTTCGGTTTGGAGGCTGCGGCAGGCTTACTGGCTTACTAGACGGCTGAACGGGAAGTAACGAAATGAAAGCAGTGACTAGCAAGGAGGAGAGGTGGCCGTCATTAAGAGGCGCATAAGTCGGATGGTTTACAAACCGCTTGCGCCGGATCGCTGTAAAAAAGTCAACCGGTTCCAGTCGCTGATAAAGGCTGCTTTATGGTCATTCATCGGTTGGTAACCTTTTTGAAGTGGAGATGGCTTTCAAACAGAGGAAGATTTTAGGTCCACGGTCTTCTGGGCATACGTCCACAAGCGCTACAGGAGCTAGGTTTTTTCTCTCCATTTCTTAAGTTAAACATGTGTGAGTTTGCGCGCTCATGCGTAAAATATGTTGAATTTAGTGATTGGTGATGGACATTTCTGCCGTGCCGAGTAAGAGCGCTGTAAATCCATCAAGATTTTCCCGCATTTTTTGGAACTTAACACTTTGTAAAATAAAAACTGTTTTACCCATGCTCAAGGCCGGATTAACTTAATTGCCGCCCATGGGCCGCCTGTATTTTGCCGCCCCCTTCTCGTTCGTTTTGAAACATCGATAAAAACCAGGAAGTGTCGAAAGGGGAGGGGTGCATAACACGCGTTTACTCGTGTTGGACATATTTTTGGCGAAAGCCCTGTCAACACTACTAGCAAAAGTTCACGGTAGTCGGCGCGAAAGTTCAGTTCCGTAAATCTATCTCTGTGTGGACAAGGCCTTCCATTTGTATGAAATGAACGAAAAAATTATGAAAGAACAAACATAAATGTGGTTTAATAATAATTTTAAACCATTTAACTTCCGCCGCTGCGCCGCGCTGACCGCACTGTGTTTGGCGCAATGCGTGAAGTATTCATTCAGTCTTGTAGGCGCTATGCTTTTCACGCTGCCCGCTGCTGACCGCAGCGACCGCGCTGTCTTTGACGCAATGCAAGAAGTATCCATGCAGTCCTGTAGGCGCTAATGTGTGTTACATGTCGACCGCCGCGCCGCGCCGAGGGTCTCTCCTTTTCATTTCATGTTCTCGTCATCATTGCTCTCTGCGCCGCGCCTTTCCAGGCCAAATTCCGTGTTCGGTTTCTCTCTTAGTCTTAACTCGACAAATTAGAGGTGCTGTCTCTTGTATCATAGAAAGATCACAAAATTAGAGATATACTCTCAGGAAATGAGATATTTTGTCACCTTTTTCTCGTTTGTATACTTTTTTTCTGAATCCAATTTTTCTTTGTAGCTACATTTAAAAAAATTGCAAAATTTGCCGTCATGGGCCGCGGCCCATGTGGCCACCCCCTAAATCCGGCCCTGCCCATGCTCTTCACAATTTCAGGTTAAGCTCTTGATAGTATTTGCGAAAGAATTCTGTAATAACCTTGTCCGAAGGTAGACAAGTTTTTCTGCTATGATACATTGTTTCCAAAAAATTTCAAATGACGTTTTCGGCATTTTTGCGTTGCACGGTAGATTTGCACTGGTTGCTATGTAGATAACGGTGCTTAGATTGTGTTCTGGGAATCATGCAATACGTTACCACTGTGAACGATTTCACATGACCAGCAAGCGCGCACACTAAGAAAGTCCTGCCCCCTTAAAGTAATTACGGAGTGAATTACTTTTTTAATATTAAATGTCAACCAGAGTCAAGAAGAATTGTACAGGCTACCAGAGAAGGTATGGGGATCTGATTTAATTTACTGCGAGGCACGATTTGTAGACAGCACGAGAAGAAAATACGCGAATAGGCAACTATTGCTGCACAAATGATACCTTCTGGCCTATCTTAAAAACTGAAGGCGAAGTAGGAATGTATGCGTAGCTTTCATTCTCGTTGAATGTCATGTCTGCTATTTCAAAATATCGCGTGAGAGAACGCCGCGGCACATATCAGATGACATTTTTGGCGATTGGCGTTTGATACTGGGATGTAGAGATTGTAACAAAGTTTTAATTAAGTGGTGGAGATTTTGGAATAACTTTAGATTCGCGCGTAAGAAAAACATTCATCATTAAAACTAACTGTTGAGGAGAATCATGATAATTATATATGTACTGTTTTTGAAAGGCGTTATTATCGTAAAGAGTAAAATGTGCTAAATAAAATCGCGCCAGAGAGAAACCACACCCATAAGAGATACTTCTCAAGATTACTGAGAGGTTTGAACTCACGTCTAAAAAGAAGGTTCATGTGATGTGGCTTGGTTCCTTTCTGCTAAACGTCGTCCACTTAAGAGTATGTCCATTACCCCCGAATCACCTGATACTTGAACGAATCAGTGAATCGTTCATAATGAGCCGCGCATGTCTTCGCGGCGCATGCGCAAAGCTCACGTAATCGTCTCGTATGAGAGATGACCTTATGAATGACGGTGAAGAGATTTTTTCTCTCTCTCTTTTCGTATTTTTTATTACGATGACTCAAATAATTGGCGTGATCCCCGGCAAATATGCACCCGCGAGCATCCTGCGTTTTGGTTTGGATCTTGAGATTTTTTTCCCCCCCGTTATGGTCGAATAACGTCTGCCTTTGGAAACTGACTTAAAACGGTTTCAAGTGATAAACAATTAAGGAATTTCGGCATTTATTCCCGAGTAAGTTCAATGTAACAATGGAGAATCATGTTGAACTTAAAGCCGGTAAGAGTTCGCATTCCACGACCCGGGTCGACATTGGTCTTGGATTCCGAGACAGAGATCAGACCGGTGTTGCCGGTGGAATTTACAGAAAATTTCAAGAAGATGTTTCGGTCATAGTTTCCCTCCTACAATAAAATATAATTGGAGATTCGAATTTTTTTTTAATATTCAGTCCTTGAATTGTATTGTCTGCTGAATCTATCGAGTAGATAATAACTTAATAGGACGGTTAAAGTAGCATGTAACACCCAAAGAAGATCTCCATAGCATGTGTCTTAGTCCGATACGAAGAGGGCGAGGGCTTAAATTCAAAATTTTGGAACCTTGAACATTTATGACGGTGGGTTGACTTCGAGGAAAATAAAATTTTTAAAAGCCTTTCGTTGTCTAAAAATTGATGAGATGCCGTATCTGCCCCGGCAGCCAGAATACAGTACGCAATAGTGAATCAAAGAAGTACAATGAGCCCGTTAAACAATATTTGAACACCTATGATAATCCTATTGGTTTTGTAACGCTTTGTATTCTTCAGATCGATGTAAACAGCTTGCTATAAAATTTAGCACCTCCATCATGGAGTATGTAAGTAAAGTTTTCTCGTGAAATCGTTTTACACTCGAGATTTTGAAAAACGGAAAACTTTCCAAAAGTCAATATTTTATGAACCTCACTCGAATGATCTGATAGGTTTGATACGTTTTTCAAATTCCATGAGAAAATGTGGCATCCGCGAGACACCTTTAGGACCGGCTGAGGTATAAATGCCGGCTGGAGATCTTGTGTAATCGCTGTCGCATAAAGTTGCGCCCAATCTAAGAACATCTATATGACACTGTTGCCGAACGCATTCTTTTAACGAGATGGTTACTTTTCGGTACCGCACCTTCAAATAAAACGTTATTTCTTGATACTGTACCGTCAAATAAAACGTAATTCGTCGCGGTACCATATTCCTTATCAAACAGTATTTTTAGAAATGTGTAAACAATTATACCTTAACAATTTCAAAGTTATATAGACCAAAATTCTAAAAAAATAACATCGATTAAGTTAAAAATGTAATTTAATTATAACTTCTCACACTTGCATAAATTCTGTAGAGACTTTGATAGCCTAAGTTCCTGAATGTCTCTGAAAGTAATAACTAACTCACTAAAACTTGTAGGAAAGTCATTAAAAGTAGATTAACGGTGTGGTTGTTCATAGCCAGCCACAAGACAAATTCCTTCATACTTCAATAAATCACATTATCATGATGTCTTTATTTTAAAATAGACGAATACGTGGCCACAATACTGTGAGCAACTAACATTGCTCCAAATCCGCTCGAATTGTCAAATTTAGAATTGAAGGCGAACTGGATAGAATGAGTGTAAAAAGGATCTCTCATAATTGCTAAAAGTCATTTGATACTCTGTTTAATACAAATGAACGTAGCTACGTCACTGCAAGCAACTATTACTGCTCCTGAGTCGCTCAAATTGCCTACTGTAGTATTGAAGGCGAACTGGTAAGCATGGTCGCGAAACATCGCCCTGTAAGTAGGCATTAGTTCACCGATATAATTTTTGATATAAATTTACGAGACCACATTACTGCAAGTAACCGATACTCCTCCCGAGTTGCCCGTGCGTGATATCTAATAATAGATGCGAGTTGCAAAACGTGCGAGCTACATCGGTAGTAATGGCAGGGTAGTTGTATATTTAGAAACCAAAAACAAAAATGCTGAGGAACGACCAGTCTGCTACATGTTTCTCACGTCGGCGTGATGTGTGAAATCCAGTCTAGGAAATGTATAGATATTGTTTGTTTATACATTTGTTTCGCCGTGAGTATGTTTCAAATTTGGCAAAACGTCACTGAGATGTCGAGACGAAGGTCACCAAAGTAACCAGTGGGTGAGTATTCCTCACCGATCCTGCCCGCACCCACATTGATCAGATGAAGAGAAACCTAGCCTGGAAGATATTTTTTTCTCGTCGCGCGGATCAATTTATCAAATTAACTTTCCAAAACAAAATAAAATCAATGCAAAAATATATGTATAAAGAGGAAAAGCATAGAATAGGAGAGATAAGTACATGTAGACTTTAATTCTTCTCATCTTACATTGTTCGAATTGCATGATAGAAAGAAGAGGAGGAGAGAGACGTATTGTCTGGATCCTCCTAAGAAATCTGCATACGTATAGTTTACGTACATTTCTATTGCAATTTATTATCTATTGTTTTTTTTTGTTTGCTTAAACTGGCAGCAGGAATGAATAAAAACACCCTCGTGCCCCCCTGCCAGGAGCGGGTGAATCATGTTGACACAGTTACACCGTTAGAGTGCCCCATCTTCTTGAGTCACAACCTTTCATCAAGGTCAACGTTGACTCATGGAAATATACACATGTCTCAAAGTTTCGTAATCAAGTCTCAGTGAATTTGAACATCCATATAAAATAAACGTCTGTAAAATATTAAGAACACATAAATAAAAAAATTAATGTTCGTGAGAACAGTAGTATCACTGAAGCAAATAGGAAAATGCAACGGGTATGCACTCATTGTTAATTTCTCTCTGAATCGACTTGGCTCTATTTACATTCAGGAGAGAGAAGCCAAGTCATAAAAAAATATAAAATGAAATAAATAAAATGTTAAAAATAGTTTGCAGCAAGTGTGATTATCTTGTCTAGAAATGAACCAGAAATATTTTGAAACAGCTTTAACAGTACATTCCAAGCAATTATCACTAATTGCAGAAAGGCAAAACTATTTGAAATAATCACTCGGAATGTACTTTTGAAGTAATTTGAAAGTGTTTTTTGGTCACATCCCTGACGTGCAGGGGTGATAGGATGCTTAGACATTTTGAAAAGATGTTTGAAAAAAGTCTTGGAGTTAATAAATGATCGATGGATTATCAAATCTTCCTGCAAAGTGCTGGGGATCTATCTGACAATTTTCAAGATGCGTGATGCCCTTCTGATATTTTCCGCGCAGATCACTTTTTGCAACCATGTATGAAATGATAGACAATGGAACGAAGGAACCAAGATTATGAGTGGAGAGGTGAACATGATAATGGCACACATCACACGACCTTAGCAGCTTGTACTTTCCCACGTAACTCAGCCATGGAGAACACGCAGTCTGGAGCACAATGCAAGACTTCATTGATCTCTTTCAGTCTTCATGCAAAGCACCCATTTTCAACCCGCCCGAAACGCGAAACATTTATACCTAGTTGAGGAATTGGCTCTGATTCTTTTACGATCCTGACCTCTTGGATGTAGTGCAGTGGTGAGCCGCGAATGATCGATTATCGATATGTCACCCCGTTGCAAACACCCTGTTTATCGATCCTTTTCCATAAGTTAAATGGCAGTTCATTCGAGATATCGCAAAGCATGCTGGGATAATTCATGGGCAAATTGTTGATTCGTGGATTTCATCTAAACCCAATCGGATTTATTGCCCCTCGGTTGACCTCTCATCTTGGAAGTAGATGCATGATTGACTGAGTTTAACAGAAATTCACCAAGCACATTTCTGGAAAGAACGATTATGCCCTTTGGCTGCGGTGCGCAGAATTCTCCATAAGAGAGATGGCCTTGGTTCCTTTCTTAGAATTCAGTTGCAGGTATCGATGGATCTGTATACGTAACAATTGCAGAACTATGTCATCTGTGAACTATGTGCAGCATACTTTATATCGCTGCTTAGAAATTAATAAGGAACTACGCGGTAGTAGATCAACATCACACATTTTCACAAGAATTTCCGTGAAATTCCGAAAAAAGTTCTAAAACTTAGTCCACATAATTTACGGACCTTACTCTTGCAATCCAAGCTTTGCGTAAATGACTACTAGCAAAAATCAACCGCCCAGAAGTAGAACTGATTGACTTTCACGACGATATAACTTCTATGGTACCCGATCAAACTTCATCTCGTCAGATCTTTTAAGAGGAAAACGATTTAAATTTCCATAAGACATCTTTGGGACGTCAATATGGCGAGGTTTTTAAAATAGATTTTTTGGAGAGTCAAAATATAGACTCATTACATCCACCTATTGGCGCTCAAGCCCCTTCGAAGTGAACAGTTTCATGAATTTTGTACATGATTCTTTGTGTAGGAAATGAATTATACTACCCTTACATTTCTTATTGATCATCAGAGGAAAAGAGTTTTATTCTATTACAATTAGGTATAACTTCAATTTTTGTGCGGTACCAGAGACTTTCGTTCAAATGAGGAAAAATAAGTGCGAGAAAGAGAAAACAAACGGAAACACGGGTGAGGAATTCTAAAACTACCCACAACATCTCCTCAGTTTAAGGAACTGTTCGTACAATTAGCAGAGCACCCTGGAGCGTAAACCAGGAGAGTTAATGCTTATGTGTGAAAAGGTGTGCATTTCATCATTCATAGGTTGTGATCATTCACTTCTCACCTAAGTATCGCAAAAATCATCAAGAAAAAAATTAAATAAATTTTCGACGGAGAGAGCCAAAACTCGTAAAACTCCTTCAAAGTATTATTTTTCACGCTGTTTCCATAATTTTACTAAAATTTTAAGAGAAACTTATGGGTGGTTTCGCGATAACTGGAATAGTTTTGTCGTCGTAACAGACAACGCATTTTTCGGTCATATTTTTAGTAGTAATGATAATCACACGAATTTTTTCGTATTAATCTACACAGGAGGTGTTAAAGCGCTTTTCAACGATTTATCGCTCTAATTTTCAATTTTAATATATAAATAGTCAAAAATGTGCTGTCTGTTACGCTGACTTTTTACAGCGTAACAGACATCACATTTACGGAATTTACATAATACTAATTGTGAAGTAGAGCAATAAATCATTAGAAAGTGTTATAATACGTAACCCTTTGAAGATAAATGCGAAAAAATTCGAGTGAATATCATTTCTACCAAAAATATGACCGAAAAATGTGTTGTCTGTTACGGCGACAAAACTATTCCAATTATCGTGAAACCACCCTAAAACAATTGAGGTATGCCTGGTAAAATTCTCACTCAATATAGGAACGCCAAAATAACAGCAAAATCTTGGCTTCACTAAATTTTACCGTGACGTGACTGCGCAGCGTGGCAGTGCGGCGGCAGCGATATACTTTCTCTGTACAAGACGCAGCGCAAACGTAGGGCACATATGCCAAATTTCCTCGAAAAATAATTAAAAACCGTCTTCTCATGGACAAACCTGCGGGAATTTCTAGAAATTCGGCACCGCGCGCGATTACCGCAAGACACATCAAGACGCTGCGTCCCATCGGCTCGTGGGAGAGGGGATAGGTGGGAGGGATAAGTGGTAAAAAAAACCACAGATCTAACCGAGGTTTCCTCAGGATTTATGGGATTTTTGCACAAAACGACAGAGTGTCGGGTGGGGGGAGAGGAGGTGCGGTCCAAACCAAACAATGCAGATTCAATGCTCGCGCTTTCCGTCTGTTATTAAAACCGCGAACACGGCTGCCAAATTTGCGCAAAATTCCCAGGAGTTTGCCATTTGATGGTGGGAAAATGTGACGTCGTGCCGCGCTGAAACATGCAACGTTGCCACAAACATGTAATGCAGATCTCACCTCGGGCCAAGTCAATATGAGATAATAGTGTAATTAGTTGGTTTACAGCTTGACATTGGTGCCGGGTGATGGAAAATAATAATGGAATCACTCGGTGCTGGTGTGTTCAATCAGAAAAGCATCTGATTTAAACTCCATTCACAACTTCGTTGTTTTGATTTTCAAAAAGGAGGAATAACATAAGTAGCTTAAAAATAAACTTGCCACCGAATTCATGATTTTATCATACTTACAAAAGGAGGAAACATGCGTGGACATATTAAAATCTACACGGCAATCGCAAAATGCGTAAAATCTCACAAAATTTGCTCAATTTTACGTAACATTAAAGATAAACGCTCATCGCCTTGATTGATAGTATTATTGAAATTTTATTCGGTTAAATTTTGAATCATATACAATCACCAAAAGTTAGATGGCCCAATTTTAGCATTCCCTAATGTCTTCCCAAAATTGTATTTCATTTGACTTAAAATTTTGAAAAAAGTTTGTATCGGAAAATTGGTAGTGAATTTGCTACTATATTTGACAAATCTTAACTTGATTTTTCATTAAAAAGTATACCAGACTTCCTGAAATAATCAGAATCTCTATGCCAATTTTGAAACGCTAAAATAAAACTTCACTTTCACACAAAATTCATTTGCGTGTGATAGATTTTGATGGTTGGAACTTCTTTTCCAAGTTCCTAATTTTCAAATGCCTCCTAACCCCCCGATCCCTCATCAACTTGAGATTTCGACGTCTTAAAGACCACGGATGAATCCAAAGTTACCGCAACTATGGGTGGATAGCATTGCTTCATGGGTTTTGGCTCACATAAAAAAGAGGTAGAGGTTGTTGGATGAATGGGCATTTCAGATTACACAAACTGATTGCGGTGGACGCACGAGTCGTGAGGCGGTATGTTGGAGTTATTTAGCCATCGTGCGTTAAATTCAGCATAAAGCTAATGTCTCGCTACAGAGGAAAAAATTTCACACACAAGCACAATTTTTCCTCAAAGAGATACGCTTTTTGGTACAACTCTAGTAACAACCATTCAGGAAGGCAACTGCAGACGCTTTTCGGCCTTGTTGGGCCAATCTTCAGTGCAGTGCAGAATTTTCTGTCACGAAGCTCGGAGAAGTCGTGAAAACTACTTACTACTAGTGTTGCACCAAACAGTATCTCTTTGAGGAAAAATTGCGCGTGTGTGTGTAAGCTTTTTTCCTCTGTAGTGAGATATCAGCTTTAGGCTAAATTTATCGCACGTTGGCTAAAAAAATCCAACATACCATCTCAAATTAACTGCGGTAAAACCCCAATAAATTGGAATACTGACCCAAATGTTGCGACACACCTCAACTTGAGATGCGCTACTACCGTAATCAATTGAAAATGACCATATCATCCATCAAACTGGGGTACACTGAAAAAAAACTCCCGGCCGTGGGTGCCGCAATTACGGGCTATATAGACTTACTGTCCGTTCCGGGCTCAAAGGCCGAAAATTCCGGCTGCTGGAGCCGTGGCTTCGGCCTCTGAACCCGGAGCAATCGAAGTCACGGCTCCAGCAGCCGGAATTTTCGGCTTTTGAGCCCGGAACGGACGGTATGTCTATATAGCCCGTAATTGCGACTCCCACGACCGGAGTTTTTTTTCAGTGTAGTACCGCAATTTTTTCCGTGTTCAAAACTGCATTCAAAATCCAGAAAAAAAATAACTTTAGAAAAACTTGAGAGCCCGCAGCGGTGTTGTAAAACGCTTTCAAGAGGGGATAGGTCGCATGTTCACTCAATAAACATTTTTGTCTGGTCCGATGGTTTCACCTTGGACACTACTTGGATATGACGTCATTGAGGAATGGATTTCCCTAATTCATCGATGACGCTAACAAATTGCCTCATTTTGAATGTTACAGGTGAAGCCGCCAAGTTCGACAACTTTCTGAAGCGAGTTAAGAGACAAGAGGAGTCGTCGACGAAAAAAGAGGAAAGTTTCGAGCAGGAGCTTTGCAAAGACAAGGATGCCGGCGAGTGGTTCCGTCTGGTGGCCGGCGAAGGCGACGCCTGCCGTGACGTAATCCAGTGCACATCATCGGTAATGACCTCTTTCCTCCTTCACTTTTTTCGCACTTCGACAGCCTGCGTCCTGCCATGCTAAAGAAAAACGCCGTATGAACATTCGAGAGAAGTCAAATTTTCTCGGATCAAACATTTGAGGCCTTATATGTAGCAATGGCGGATGTGAAAAATTACCTTTTAGAAACACGCTTAAAAAACTGTTTTGTTCACACAAAACTTTAATATGTTCGGCTCTGGCATAATGTACAGACCTCGAAGATCACATCTCAAGTATTTTTCAAAATTTTCTCGATGCCAAAACAGTTTTTTGAATGTGCTTCGAAAAGGTATTTTTTCACATCCGCTATTGTTACAGATAAATCCTCATTTGTTTTTGAAGAGTGTTTCTTATTTTTTCTCCTAAAATTCTCAGATATTTCAGATTAAATCGCGACAAAATCATCCGAAAAATGTGAAGAAAAGTATTCAAAGCTTTCCTAGTTAATGCGTATTTTATTGAAATAAATTTTACAACGCCTACAGGTTCATTCGACGTTTTTCATTTGCACGACAGTGAACGCCTCCGCGTCCATTTTCTTAGATGCCCCGAATCAAGTTAGTTTTTTGTCAAATTCTTGACAGTTTCATTTGAGGAGCTTGACGGACCAGTGGAATAAGTGCGGTTTTTGCCATTTCAAGAAATGCCTGTTTATTCAGCCTGTTAAATTTCAAAATCATATGGAAGCTTTATCGCGGAAATAGGGTTCAATTTTTTTAATGCTTTAACATTGGATTTTAATTGTAAATTGTTCACAGAATAATCTGAAAAAGATACAACGTAGGCACCACCATTTTACCCGTGCTTTAGTTTTACTGTTGTCTTTATGAAAGTGCCAGACATTCCTAATTGTAAAATTTAGTCGGGTTAAAATCATTAATACCTAATTCAATTACTTCGAAAACTGCACTTATACCACTTGTCATCCAAGCCTCTCATTTGTCATTATGCCGGGAAGGTGGAGGGGGGTTAGAGGGAGACTCCTGCAAGAGCACACAGGATCTGAAATTTTATGCAAGAGAGACCGGTCATAAAATACGTGGGAGGATTTGAGGGTCGTATTCATTTATAGTCGTTCCTCAACTGGATTACATTTTGCAATAAGGAACCATTATTTCTGGCCCATTTTAGAAACAACATACATGCCATTGGTTTCCTTATGCAGATATGGTTCCTTGTTACAAAATGTAATCCAACTAGTTCCTTTCCTTAGGAGGCTCCATTTGGTTTACATTGTGATCAAGGGAGGTTTACGAAAATGCTCAAAATAGTATCATAAAAAGGACAATTCATGCCAGCCTCGAGTGAAATTTATCTGCATAATTTTGGAAATAAATGTTTGGAAGAGCATACTGCAATAAAAACATGATAGTAAATACGAGTTAATAATTTCTTTAAGCCTCGAATGACGTGGATCAATGACCGCTGAGAGAGATGGTTAGCGTGACCTTGACCTAAATATTCAGTTGACCTACAAATCCAGCCCTCTGGTTAAACAAGATTGCCACTTGTTCTCTATGTTATGTTATCAATTCTCTGCATCTGTTTTCTGAAAAAAATACGTGTAATGCATTGTTACATAGCTGTGGGATAAAATCTTATATTCTCTGAGATTTAATCGAATCAATATTCAGAGAAATCGTCGTTTATCGAAATTAAGAGAGTAAAAATCCCAATTTATATCTTTAGGGGAAACAGCATTAGAAAATTAATTGGCAATTTTGGCCCATACAGACGAACGACAGTAATTATATAAGTTAAAATAATTAGGATTAATACTTTGTTGTAGTCATGCATATACTTAATAAATAAATAAATATATAAATAAATTTATAAATAAATAAATAAATAAGTAAAAGGAGTTATAATATCCATTGCAAAAGCGCGAAACCACGTATCTCCGTTTGCGACGGCGCAGACTTTCTGTCGCACTTTATTCTTTCCTCGGAAAATTAGTCAACGTAATTTCTTGAAAATTTTCATGGTTTTTCTTCTCTGTTAGCAGAATATTCTGTAAAAATGTCAAGCTGAAAAGTTGGCTCATTTCTTTTCGAAGTAATCAAATAACAGTAAAAATTTTGAAACATCGCAATGGAGATAAGTGATTTTGAATTTTGACCATCGATATATACTGCCGTGCTAGGGAGAAACGCCGTATGAGCCTTCAGGCGTTGCCAAATTTCCCCTGGTAAATCTTTAATTTTCAGGAAAATTGTTGAATGTTTGTCTACCAATTTCTCAGATAATTTTGTTTGTAATTTTATCTAAAACGTCTGAAAATTTCAAGGAAGAATATTCATAATTTTCCTCAAAAGTAAACCTTTTATCGAAGGAAATGACAACTCTCGAATGTTCATACGACGTTCTTCCTTAGCACGGCATTATATAAATGTGTACGAGTGATGAGACGTGGTTTTTTTGGCAATTGATTGTGATATCATCATCCCTCTGTTCCAAATCTCGTTGATAAATAAACACGTTAAGGCTGATAACTCCAGGCGTTGTATTGTAAAGGCCCCTAGGAGCTTTTGTTTTTCTAAATCTCAATCCTTTTTTACAAGGAGTTCAATTTCACTTCGTCAGTCTGATTATTCGTTTCTGTCTGTCTAGGGGCTGCAAGCCATCAGATGCCCTGCAGGTTTGTATTTCGATATCGAAAAGCAAACCTGTGACTGGAAGGGTGCTGTCAGGAACTGCAAGCTCAAGAACAAGGAGAGGAAAGCAAAGCCTCTTCTGTTCACGGATGAGCCACTCTGTAAGGTAAGAACTTACAACTTGCTATGTAATAAGCGAATATTCGAACTGTAAATCTAATTCAGCGTTTTGGTAAATGGGCCGACTTTGACAGAAACGTTCCGAGTCACAGTGGATCGAATCTATAGGAGAGATCGGACCTTTGGAAAGTTTAAACGCTTATAACTTCTTTGATACGAAACTTTGAGGTTCTAAACGTGGTTCCATTGGTTTCCTCCCAAAATTTTTACATATATGAATCCCTTGAATTTAAAATACGACGAAATGAACATCAAAATTTGCAGTTGTAGTCAAACAATTCATGTCCGACCTCTCTAATTGACTCGATCCACCGTGCGAGTCATATCAAGTTTGAACCGAGAGAAAAATGTCAAATTTGTATCCCTCCATTAGACTTTCACATAATGTTCACGTTCCAAATAATTTGTCTGGTCTTTGAATTTTTGGAGATGGAAAAATATTTCACTGGTTGAATTCAAAACTCATTGGATTTAAATTTCCCGACTCTATTTTTTTTTAATTTTTTGCCAAAAAGTACTTTTTTGTTGAACTTGACCCACTTACAAAAAAGCTGCTCCTCTTCCTCTGCAACTATCAGGTAATGTACAAGAAAAGAAAAATATTTTCTGGAGATTACTGCAAGTGCATATGAATGTTTGATAAGTGGATTTAAAATTTTGCAATGAGAGATACCTGTCTCTGGCATCTTTTTAGGATATTAATGTTGCGTGGACCACTGCAACATAACATTAAAATACATCTCGAGATCAGCTTAGGCGCGATTACTTTTATTCTACTTTGAAAAAATATCAATAGCTTACATAAAAAAAGAATCGTGACCGAGATCTTTTTTCGACCTTGATTTTAAGAGTTTCTATATTACACGCTTTAGATCCATAGTGCATGTTATCCAACGTCGGTTGCGAGATGGACCCAACATCAAAAATTGAAAATTACATCAAAAGGGATAAAGCAGTAGGGCCGCCGGGCAGTTTTCTTGCGATATCCCGAAACGGGGAAAAAATATTCCTACGTTCTGAGCTACAGATATAAATATTGTACCTATTGATCGTGGATAATTTGCGTTTCGTTACGCCCTCCATCCATGATTGAAAAACAAAATTTGATTGAATAGCTATTCTAGAAACGTTAATGCAGAAAGGTTGCTTACAGTCTTATAGAAAATAAATAACTTTATACACGAGCTCAGATTAAAATACCTCAAGGTAAATTGCGTCGAAAACATTATGTTGGCATTCCATTAATTCATATGAAGATTATCAGGAGTTCTCAAACACCTCAAAAAATCGCCGTAATTTTTTCGTAGCGAAAAATAGAGGTGTTCGCAGCTCCTTCAATTAGCCAGCTAAGCCATCTTAAATAAGAGCTGAGGTCAGTTTTATGAAACTCCCTGAAGGTTCGTTTCTTTAACGAAAGCAATGAGAGTCTGAACTAATTTTGATGATACTCTCATCCGTCAATGCAACGATCCCAAAGAGGTTGAATCAATGAATCTTATTTTATACTTGACTCAAAAAATGTCTCTTACAGTAAAATGTGAAAGATTTCTCCCAGGAATTCTTATAACTTTACTATACAACAATATTACTTTGAAATATGTCGTATCGCAAGAGTGAACGAGATTTTTTGGAAGTGTCGATCAAAATAATTTTCAACCCATAGATATTACACATAGAGATATTATTATACTCATTGAGAATAGTTTTGGGCAAAGGCTTTTCATTGCGAATTAAAAAAAAAACAAAAAACAAAAAAGCAAAAAACAAAAAAAAACTACTGAGGGCATTATTCAAACACAACATGAACAGCATTCATTCAATTTGTAAAACAATTAAAACAATAAAACCGTATCAAGCTAATGATTGATAAATCGTTTTGTCTATCGTTCACAAAGCACATTAGCATACCATTTTTTACGAGATAATTAAATTTTACCGTGTTTCATGAAAACATCACATGCGCGAGAGCGATCGTCGGAGAGTACCGAAAAAAGACTTCAACGCGGGAGTAGGAAAGTTGACTGCACTTTGCGATACGGAACTACCATTTCTGGCTCGTTTTAGAAACAATGTATACGCCATAAGTTTACCTATGCATATAAATGCTTCTACGCATGGGCTATATTTCTAGTTTCTATCGCAAAATGAAGTCTAATTGACGAAATGATAGTCATATTTATTGCTATTTCAGTCTGATAAATGAATTAAAAAGCAGGCATGACGATGGACCGCTGGACAAGGTACGAATTTAAGTATTCTGATATATGTTATTGAACCAAAATTAAACGTAGAACACGAGTTTCGCAACGAAAACTACTGAAGCCAACTCCTAAGGAAGATAATAACGTATATTTATTTTACATTGGGCACGGGAAGTTTGAACGGCTCATTAGAAACTCAAAGCTCTACGTGAGTCAAATCGCACACTACAACGGTTTCGGCAAGGTTTTTTAATCGAGCAATGTTCATTTTTCACCCTGTTATGTTCAAACTATGAACAATTTGCTATAGCTTAGCCAAAGCTTCAAGATTGAGGTTGCCAGATTTCATATCGCAGACTGTCAGGGTAGCGTTTTGCACGCGATGTGGCTCATGTAGAGCATTGAGTTTTCAAGAACGAGAGGTTTGAATTATGCGTCAAGAAACATTAAATACTTTGATAAGGAATCAATTTCAGTAATGTTGGTCGCACGAATCGTGTTTTACGTTAAATTTTGGTTCAGAAACAAGTATCAGAATGCTTAACTTCGTACCCTGTCTAGTCGTCCATTTATCGGAACACAAATAAAATGTGTAAGCCATTAGATTTGATAGAGCTCATTTCAAACTTTTAACAAAGTGGTAGTATTTCATCAGCTTGGTTTCAATTGTGTTACAGGATGGGCAGCTAGCTTGCGGAAACGGCGAGTGTATGGACCGTGGTCTTTTCTGTAACGGCGACAAGGATTGTGCTGATGGATCTGACGAAAACACTTGTGGTGAGTTTAAGAAGTCCAGTCATTTTCATTGTTCAATTAAACCGCATTTAATAGATCAAAACTAAGCTCATAAAGACTTTCATAAGAATATGCGCAAAACTAAGACATAGCATAGATAAATCCACCTTATTTTCGCAAAATGACTCAAATTGGGTAATATTGGAACTGAAATTTGTCCAAGAAATTAGTTTTTCGCTTACACTGTTGCAAATTTAAGTCACTTTGTTCTCTTAACTTCTGAAGTCCAAAATTCTCAGTATATTTTTTGACCGAATTTGTCCATGCTTGCCATAAAAGACTCTGAACAGTGGCGAAGCTAGGAATTCTTTAAGAGGGAGTCCGTTTACATTATTTTGTGTACATCCCTGATAATATTTTATGTCTGCCCTCCAAAAATGAACGAGACGAAGGGAGGGGAGCCAGGGGGGATTAACGAGGCTAAGGGGGGTCCAGACCCCCTGAACCCCTTCTTGTCTACACCCCTAACTCTAAACAAAGAATCAATTGTCTGCAATTGAAAACTTCCTATTTGCCTGAAAAGATATTTCCTTGATGGCGAACAAATATATCTGGTAAAAAAAACTTAAAAAGCGAAAATACCGACGAATTACCGGCAAATCCCGCGGATTTGAGCTCGAAGCTAGATGATTGTTTACTGGAATCTCGAATGATTTACTGCCTCTGGCGGGGACTCAGCACTTAGCAGTCATGCCAAGAAACGAGATTTAATTTGTCAGGCGTAACAGAAGCTTGCAATTGCTCGCGGCAGCGTTAGAATTAGTAAACGAGGATGAAAGCCCCGATCTATCACCGCGGTGAGCTCTGATTGACAGCGCGAGTCGTTGAACCGGTGAGCACCGTTGTCAAGTTGCCCTTTTATCCTTGCGTTTTTATGTTCAGTTCTAATCGAACGGAAATGTTAAACAAGGACGTTCCGTGAAGGGATGGCGGCAGGGCGTTGACGAAGAGATGTTTTTGTGTCAGTTGCCCGTTAACCTCTAGCGTTGGAAGAAAAAGTCGCTTCGATCGAGAGTCTAGACTCTTAAAAACATTGACAAGATAAAAAACTCTTGATTCAACCGGACTTTGCTTTAATCAAAAGTAAATTTGCCTGAATCAAGAGGCTGGTCTCTTCGATTCAAGGAAAAATCGGATTGAATCAAGAGTATTTTTTCTTGTCAATGTTATTAAGAGTCTGAACTTCAGATCCAAGCGATTTTTTTCCAGTGAAGAAGATAATCATACGTGGCGTGTGGGTTCCGCAAAACGCCAGAGTGCATTTTAGGAGCGTGCTCTTAAGGAGGAGCACCTTAAATGTAATGTATGAAAATCGCCGCGGAAAAGGTTAACCCTTAAAATGCGGGAAAGGAACTTTGGCTTGATTCAAAATACTTTCTCAATCGATCAACACTGCGGCGGGAAAGTTGCCAGTTCAATCCGTGAAACATCGAGTTCTCTACATTTAATTTAAAACAATTAATCTTTTTAACTTGCCAATGATCATGCAACCCTGCCAGTGAACTAGTTAATTAGTCAGAGATGACGATGCGGTGGTGGTAAGTGGCAATCAAAGATCTGTAATCAGCGATCAGCGACACTCAGTAATTATGTAATAAAATAAAACGACCTGACCTATCAGTGTCTCACTTGGCTCCGGCTGACACACGTGCAGTGGATCTAAGCGGTGTTGGTCGCGTCGAGTAAGCCATCTATATTACTCACGAAAGAAAGCTCTGGGTGCAAAAGCCATAATGACTGAGTTAACTAAAAATATACGCACGGTATTCCAAATTAAATGATGATAGAATGGGTCAGTTTCGTCGGTCACAAAATCGTGCCTCAATGCTTGATTCTTCTAGATTGGCTAAAAATTAAAAGATCCGTCTAAACCGCGACTTTCTACGTTCCATATTAACCGAGATATCGCCATTTGAAAAATCGGGTCTTTGACGTCATCCACCGTGGTAGTGACACCTTTGGTTTCTTCCACCTTGCTTTTATCCAAGTTTCACGTTAGACAACAGTGCAATTGTGCATCACGCCGATTGATGAAAACAAGGTGGATGAAACCAAGGGTGTCACTACCGCGGTGGATGGCGTCGAAAACCCGACTTTTCAAAGGCCGGTATCTCGGTTAATATCAGACGTAGAAAGTTGCGGTTCGTACGGATCTTATAATTTGTATCCAATCTACAAGAAACAAGCATCAAAACACGCTTCTGTGACCAGCACAACCGACGAATAGAGGAATCGGTTCCGTATATCGAAATGAAACTATATGGTTCTATAACATTTTTGTGTTTGAGCATTTTTAATAGGGGATGGTAAACCATTAAGGGGACCTCTGATCCTCTCCTCCCCTAATTTTTTTGGTTTTTACTTGCTTGTCACCAGAAATTAATGAAGTGAATAAAAATTCCACTCTGCCTTAAAACACGTAATTTTTTGGCTAAACTTTTTAAAAAACCAATTTTTTGAAGAAAATTTGAGGGGTAATATATTCCTTAACACGGTTTAGATGAAAAAATATCAAATGAAAAATGCAAGGGAGATTGATCCTTTGCCCCCCCCCCCCTCAAAAGCGCTCTTCAACTTTGCAACTCGGCAAATCTGTGTCTTGTCGGTCACACTTTGTCGTCAAGTATGGTTCAAAACTAAAATTGAAGTGTAAGTTCACTTTCCCATCTTCACTGGACGTGATGAAACATTGCCAGACCCACTCAGCACTTGCAATTGAGCAACGCTATCGTGAAACATGCTCCCTTGCAGTGAGACAGCACATAGCACCACGGTGCAATGCAAGCTAGTGTCCTCGGTGTTGGCAGATTGCATGCTAAAATTCACCGATTTTCCATTGTTCTGTTGAAAAAAAAGTCTTCCGCATAGAACTTGGCAATCATGCATGCACTCGTGCCCGTTGGACAGCTTCCTCACTCAAAGAGTTTTAATTAAAATGACACAGGAATCATGCCATGGCCACGAAGCTGTTGGGAGCAAAAGTGTTAAGGATCAGCTTGTCCACGTCCTTGCAACCCGGGCGACTGCGCGGCGAGCACACTTGCGACCGCGCTTGCTTTATTCGCCACCAGGGCGCGCTCGGCGCTGTTCTGCCGTTGCGGTCCCTTTTAGGGCAAATTAAAGGGCACAAACTGCGACCTTTTGCCTTTTGGCGTGATGGGCACTTGACTCATGGACGTCTAACCCGTCTTACCGGGATTTCCAGCTGAAAAGCTCAAAGGGAGCCTTTTGGCAGCGCTCCGTGCGCGGCCATCCCGTCAATGGGGCCCGCACCCGTTTCACCTGGGCTCTGCCCACTTCTTTCATTCATCACTCTTGATTCCATTGTATCGAGTCTCTTCTTCAAACCTCCTGAGTTCATTGTCTCAAGTTCTTCCCACAATTACAAGTAAGTACGAGTAAGTATTCGGAGCTGCTAAGTATTTCGGCGCTCCATTTCTTCATTCGGCGCTACGTTCTTACGGCGCTAAGACCTCTTCAGCAAGGGTTGCCACGACTTTCGGTACCCTTCTTCGGCGCTACGTTCTTACGGCGCTAAGACTTCTTCAACAGGGTTGCCACGTTTTTCGGCACTCTGCTTCGGCGCTAAGCTTTACGGCGCCACGAACTCCTCCTTCAAGGGCGATTCTCAATCTGACGCCCCCTCCTTTTTCTCTTTCTCTCTTCGTCACATTCCTTCAACTTCTCCGTCAATCAACAACTCTTACTCACTCTACATTTCTNCGGCGCTAAGACTTCTGCAACAGGGTTGCCACGTCTTTCGGTACTCTGCTTCTCTTCTTATGCGCTACGTCCAATACGGCGCTAAGACTTCTTCAACAGGGTTGCCACGTTTTTCGGCACTCTGCTTCGGTGCTAAGCTTTACGGTGCCACGAACTCTTCTTCAAGGGCGACCCTCAATCTCACGCCCCTTCGTTCTCTCTCTCCTCTCTCTTCTTCACATTCCTTTAACTTCTCTCAACAACTCTTTCTCACTCCACATATCTTCATCTTTCTCTTCCTAAGTTATTCTTGTTGCCCTGCCTTTAAGGTGGCTGCCTGCGAGACTATCCTCGGGATGACTTCTTTTCTTCCTCTCTTTCCTATCCCACTTTTCTAGGTGTTCTCTAACAAAAAGTGATGTAACAATGTCGCAACATTGAGACTTTTTCGCCAAAATTTTCTGGATGCTAGTATTGAATTCAAGAGAATACCTTACACAATCTCCTAATATTTAACGAGACTAATCTAAACAGCTGTAAGATCGTTTGCGATACAGATAAACGGTGAAAGTAATATAATAAATAATAAGTAAAATCGTTAAATATAAGTGTGAATAAATAAATAAACGTAGAAAATCAAGTCACAACGTTTTGAGGAAGAAGCAGTTAGGAGTGATTTTGACCTTAGAATTCTGTCGGTTCGTCCGGTCAAAAATGTGAGGTCGATAAATTACATATTTTAATTGAAAGTGAACCGTGCTCCTGAAATTAATTCTTATGGAGGGAAATACTTTAAACCTCTTTCCCTCTTTTTCACCTTGCCTTGACTAGAATCCTCGCTGTGGAAACTTGGTGCAAATTGCGTACTTTCTCAGATTTTTACCCTCTTCTTCCCTTCAAAGTGCATCCACGACGAAAGTGCTAACTTTTCAAAAAATTTTGTAATCAAACTGCCGCTTTCTCTATTATCGTAAGAGATCTAACAATTCAGGGAATTTTCGGTGGGAATTCACCTCTCCTTCACCCTCAATCGTTTACTGAAATGGATACTAGACTTGCGAGGTCGGAAACAGTCTAGGTTATTGCTACGAATAAATATATTTTATTGTGGAAGGAAGTTGAGAAAACTTTAGTAACGCAAACAATACTTAGCAGATGTCTACAATTTTGGTGAATCGCCGCGGCATGTTTCATACATTTTGTCTATTTTGATTTTTATGGAACATTTTAACTTCACTGGAAAAAAAACACATTGGATCTAGAGTCCAGACTTTTGAAAACATTGATTAGAATAAATACTCTTGATTCCATCAGATTTTTGCTTAAATCAAAAGGAAATCCGCTCAAATTAAGAGGTTTGATTCTTGATTTAAGCAAAAATCCGATTGAATCAAGAGTATTTTTTCTTTTCAAAGTTTACAAGAGTCTGGACTCTACGTCCAATGTGTTTTTTTTTTTTTCCAGTGTTGTTTTGTCACCAATATTCCTATCCTGGACTTCTTTTTGTGATACGATTGCGACCTGTGGGTGAGGAAGGTGGTCAGAAATTAAAAATCAGAGTTGGGCTGATCGGGGAAAGTTATGGTGAACTGTACTCCACCTGCCTCCTTCCCATCAGGAGGCCCCCGCCTGATTGTTAGTATCACAGATTCGTGGCACATGGCACTCAGCCAGGCCTCCATGCCTATGTCTAATCAAATAGTGTCGCGTGCGTGGCATTAAGCTCAGCTTAAGTTCTAGTTCAAATGAGAAATTGAAGCGAGACACCTTGAGATTTTGCATGCTTTTGACGTGCGTGACCTCATAAACTCGTTCTGCTCTATTATTTCTAAATAAATGCATTTCTGAAAAAATTGACATCGTTGTGATAAAAATTAGTAAATCTCTACTTCGCCGGCACAATGGGTAACGCTGAAATTACCCAAAACTCAGTCCATAAGTTAGGGAGTAAAAGAAACATGCAAAATGCCCTCTGGTAGGATGGCATGTAACGATTTCATTTGAATTTCGTCATAACAACTGGACGCATTTATTCGGGCTAAACGGATGTCCGTGTTGCATACGCTCGGAAAAGAAGGCGTTTTGACTCTCCAGGCTGTCCCTGCGTTCCAACCGCGGCGCAGCGCACAATGGATCGGGTCAATGAGAGAGATCGGACCAAATTCGGAAACTTTAGACGCATATAACTCCGTGTATTCAAAACTTTGAGGTTCTAAAAGTGGTTCCATTGGTTTCCTCGTGAAATTTTCAACGGCTAGCACCTTTTGAAATTTAAAATGTGACAAAATAAACACCAAAATTTGCAGTTTCAGTCAAAAATTTCATGTTCGGCCTCTCTAATTGACTCGATCCATTGTGCGGCGGTGGCGAGGCAGCGGGAGGCACCGTATTGGTGGATCCACCATATGGCAACATTGGCTTTCCTCCATTTAAACCTTGTAGACGCTATTAGTGCCACGTCACAGAAAAGCGATATATATCGATTTTTTCGCATTGAGAGCATTGAAAGAGGTTATGCCAATGTTATTGTTTGGATCCAATTCGATATAATGGAGACTCCCTATGATGACGTCGCCACTAATAGCGTCTATGGAAATGGTTCCGATTCTTGGAGGAGTCAGGTGCTTCGACAAGAATCGATTATTTATCATAGGTTTAAAGGTTTAATAGGTGATCGTTGACACCATGCTACGCAATCATTCGTGATCCTCTGGGTCAGGTTTGTTTACATGGGGCCAACTTTGGAGCTCCATGATAGCCTAAAACTTATGAACCAATCAGAGAGCGGTACAGAGATGGCAATACTCTCCCGAATTCTGATTGAATCCGTCGACATACTTTTTGTTGATAATGAATCTAACAAATTGATCCGTTGTATGATTTCAGACAACGACAACGACCCGAACCGAGCGCCGCCTTGCGACCCGGCCGTGTGCGTGCTGCCCGACTGCTTCTGCTCGGAGGACGGTACGGCCATCCCGGGCGACCTGCCCGTCAAGGATGTCCCCCAGATGATCACCGTCACTTTCGATGACGCCATCAACAACAACAACATCGAGCTCTACAAAGAGATCTTCAACGGCAAGCGCAAGAACCCCAACGGCTGCGACATCAAAGCCACTTTCTTCGTCTCGCACAAGTACACCAACTACTCCGCCGTCCAGGAGACCCACCGCAAAGGCCACGAGATCGCCGTCCACTCAATTACGTAAGTCATCACGCACTTTCATTCCAGCCCGAATCTCGATCCAGGCTCCGCACCAATTCTGCCGTACTAAGGGAAAACGTCGTATGAACCATCAGGCGTTGCCAAATTTCCTTTGATGAACTACGAATTTTCAGGAAAATTTGTGAAAAATTTTCTTCCAGTTTTTCCAAGAATTTTGTTCTAGATTTGATCTAACTAGCCTGAAATTTTCAAGGATAAAGACTCATAACTTTCCTAAAAAATGAACATTTTATTGAAGGAAATCTGGCAACTCTCGAATTTTCATTCGGCGTTTTTCCGCACGGCAGAATCCTGCCGTGTTGAGGAAAAACGTCGTATGAACCTCCAGACGTTGCCAAATTTCCTTTGATAAAACTCGAATTTCCTTGTTGACTTATGAATGTTTTTCTTTCAATTTCTCAAATAAATTAGCTCGTAATTTCACTGAAAAGTCCTTAAAATTTCAAGAAAAAATATCTATAGACTTTGCCAGATTTTCTTCCGATGGGATGTGTCTCCTTCGAATTTGGAAATACCATAGACTAAGTCAAAATTAAAAATTGCTCCAACGTTTTCCAAAAAAAAATCATCCTATCTCAAAAGAACTTTTGCAACGTATTTCCCACCGTGTGAATACTCGAAATTTCCCAAATTGCCTCTGAAAAATTGTTTTTCAGGGAACTTATGGGCATTTCCTCTAACATTCAAAAAGGCTATATAAGTTTTAAGCCGAGGTCTCTGAACGATTCACACACAAAATCTAACCGTTCTGTAGAGAATTCGTATTTTTAGAGGAAATATCGCAACAGATACGGCTCAGTCATATGACGTTCTTCATTTGCACGGTAGAAATGTAGGTTGCCTTAATTTTTGGCCTGAGACGACCTTTCACAGAGGGCAGTCAAAGTCCTGATAGCATTTACCGCAAAAAATCTATTTAGGTACTTTGCCGTAGCGCGACTGGACGCGACATTAGGCAGGAGTTAGGAGAATGCTATCAGAACTTGCATTACCTTCACCCAAAAGTTAACATTACACTGGAAAAAAAACACATTGTATCTAGAGTCCAGACTCTTGAAAACATTGACAAGAAAAAATACTCTTGCTTCAATCGGATTTTTGCTTGAATCAAAACGAAATCCGTTTAAATTAAGAGGCTTGGTTCTTGATTTAAGCTAGATTCTGATTGAATCAAGAGTACTTTTTCTTGTCGATGTTTTTAAGAGCCTGGACTCTAGATCCCATGTGTTTTTTTTCCCAGTGTTGGACCGCGACAAATATCATTTCTCGGGATGAAATTTTTGAGTCATTGTCTCAATGCACGCAATGCACGCATCCCTACGTTCTGTAAATAAGAGAGTCTCGTAGAAAATTCCGTATTATTATCGATATAGCCTTTACCATCTGTGGTATTCCGACTCGAAGCTAATTTTTCTGGGGCCTTTCCACTTCCGACAGCATAATCACACCGCATGATCAAGTGGAAGAATGCCAGGCATTGGACAATGGTTACGTCATTCTTCACCGTCATCCTCGGATGATTTGTGCTTTGAGTCTGCTCTGAGCCCCTTTTCACCGTGCGTGTAGTCGTTGAATCCTTGCGAAGCCAGGTGGCAGACGACCATTGATCGTTGATCGTTGATCACTTGACCGTCGGGATTCGAGAAGTTCAAAGTCGGTCCGTAAATCACAGTTTTGTCATTGACCACGGGAGGAAACAACTTTCTCCAATCTCTGAATTCTGAATGAAAAAGTTCAAGAGCCCGGCCCTCCGCGCAGTCATGCGAGCCAAAGTTGGCGTGCGACTTGCGAAAACCATCCGTCGGGTGCAAACATGTGGTGCAATTGGGCGTATATATGCTGAGAGGAATTATATGCATAGGATTTGAACAACATTGTTCCTTTTAGCTTAAATACGTCGGTTAATTACCTCATTATGGCGTTTCAAAAGCTCGTCGAAAGTAACGAAAACTTTATGTGCTTAATGTCGATACTGTGAGGATTCTTTTCATGGTCGCCGTATATTTTCGCTTTTTAGGAATCTCTTTGCAAAGCTTAAATGGGCAGAAAACTATAATTTAGGGGCTTAGAGGACGAGACGCATAAGTGGAGTTTTCGCCATTTCAAGAAATACGTGTTAGAAGTTTCAAAATTACACGGGTCCTTAAGGCAGAAAGAAAATTCCAACTGACTTTTTGATGCTTATAAATTGGAATTTGGCAGCGAATTTTTGACAGTATATGTATTAAAACTAACTTTACTCTCTACTAGTTTTACCATATCAATTTTTTCAAAAACTGCACTTATGCGTCTTGTCCTCCAAGCCCCCAATTACTGCATAATTTGCATGAAAATAAATATGCAAAAAATTGATTATTCACGCTTATTTTAGGGTAACTTACAGCGTTTCTTGAAATTTTATATCTCACATGTACGCGCTTAAATTTTAGTTTAAATTGTCAAAATTTAAGAAAAGAAGAAAAAAACAACTTAAAAGCGTGATTCAGATAAAAAAAATGGAATTCAAGTTAATCACAAGAAATCAGCCGCAATGTTTAAAATGAAAAAATTAATTATTTTTCGAATAGTGACGGAATGGTGACGAACATGACCTTCTCATCTAAATACGATGCTCATTTATGATTCCGTCATGTCATTGTTCGGAGAAATTTCTCGGGTTGTAATTGAAATGGCTTTGAACCATAAGTATGTGGTGAGTGATTCGTCATTTCAATGAGGAGATTCGCAGTAAAACCATCGATATAATCATTTTGATGAAGTCCTTAGTACCTGACAAGCACTCGGAATCTGGAATCAGACAGGGTGACATCATATAAAACTTGAATTATATAGTTGGAGGAAAGGTAGGCTAAAAATATTAAGATTCGTCACCGGCTCAGAATTTTCCGTGCTGCAGTCCTCCTCAGTGCATATTGGCAAATATAAATACTGTCAGACAACCTACGTATTTTCGCGCGACGATATTTTATAGGCACGTCAGATGCTGTGGTTTCTTGACTGGGTCTGGTGTCCTGAAAAATATCATTACAGAAATCCTGCAAGTATTTTCCTCCAAGATATTCATCTTATATTGTCATGGGAACGGAGTTCCCCATGATATTAGAATCGTTCCGTTGCTTTCGCTATGGAATTCCCTATACCTCTGCGACCTTGAGGGTTTCGCCCAGTCTCCGATTTTTGGTTGATTTTCCGATGTATCAAAAACCGTTGTATTTTTTAGCCAATCATGTCTCTATGTCAAGTTGTGTTGATTGCTAAAATTCGCTTTCAGCGAGTTTTTTTCCACCTCGAGATGTCGTGTCTGACTGGTAAATCTGCGCAGAACCACGAAGTTCCGTTTTTAGGCAAATTCTTTTTTTTGGGAGACTCCGATTGGTTATTTTTCGCCATCAGTTTTCTGTTCGTTGGTGCAAAAGATCGCCTACCTCGGTGTTCTTGAGAAGCCGCCATTATCCCACCTCAAATTTGAAAAATAGAAGTAAAGAAATAATAACCATCGTACAAGGTGGAAAATTGTTCTGGAGGACTCGTTGCGGATAAAGAAGTCAAAATCAGAGCTCGATTGATTGATTTAATTCATGGATACGCAAATATTGCCTCAGCTTACTGCCGCGATGGCAAATGCCTGCTGATATGAACCTTGAGACACATGATAGCATAGGCAAACAATGTTTCACAGAGAAAGGCGCTTAGCTCATTTCTCCAGAAGCTACGAAGACGCGAATCGCCGAATCGCTCAAGGACAACTCTTGTGATAAGTCCCGCCCATCGTCCGAGCCTTTTAAATGCTATTTTTTCTCCTGCTGTCGCTGATCTGCGGTAGCCTAGTTGACTGAGGCGCCCCATATTTTTGATAAGGTGCGGGCAATAGGTGATCGGGAGTTCGATACCCGACGATGGGAGTTAATTTTTAATGGTTGTATTGAATGTTTTAGACCAATCATCAAAAAATAATTAATACTAGATGATAAATGTACGAACATTTTCTCGTGAGTTAATATGTTAAACAAAAATACTGGAATATACCTCCTTCATATAATCAGCCACATGTTTCCCCAAATTAATGACGTTATTTTCTTTTTCCAATAAAGTTAATTTGCATTCAACGTTCGTAAGTTAAGCAAAAAGTACCTATTGATACAAATAGAAAGACATGAAAATAGTATGTCTAACATTTCAGTTGTTTTTTTTTTTTTATTTATTTTTTGTTTTTTTGTTTTTTCAATACAACAAATTGACTGGGACTAGAATCATTGTATCTCTGAAGACAAAAGCTAAGTTTTTTGATACAGAAATACTAATATATTCATCCGTTATATAATCAGGGAGATGTTGACCCAAATATTGATGTACATTTTCTCTGTTCGCCCAAATTAATGATGGTATTTTCTTTTTTCAATAAAATTAATTTACATTCCACGTTCTTAAAGCAATATTTTCTCCAAAATTCAGAAAAAAATAACAATTTATACCTACGCAAAAAGTAAATAAATAAATAAATAAATAAATAAATAAAGCAATGACATGAAAGTAGTATAGGTAGTACACATCTAACATTTCAGTTACATCTATTTGAATGAAAAAAATGGCAACTTAGGAAGCACATAGGTCACTTATGATGCGTATTCGGGCATATGAGTAGAGTAAAAATATCATACTTTACGCCGAAAAAACGAAACTGAAAGTTAAATGCGTTAACTTCCGAAAACCATACATAATCCAACGAAAATGAATAATTGGTAAATATAACAGCTTTCTTGTATGCAAAGAAAAAAAATTAAAAATGTTAAAAAAGAGATGTCGACACAAAATTACATAGCCCCTTCAATCCTGAAGATACTACAAACGAACTGTACCTTAACATTTTCATATCCCAGAAGCAAAAGTTCCCATGACGAATATTGCTATCGCTAGCGATTGCAAAAACCAACTTGTTATATATTATATTATATTATCATAATGTCGGCCAACTTTCTTGAAAATTTAGATATTTTACCATTAAGCGTCCGCGTTTAGAATGATTATCTCATTATAATACTCGATCGAGAAAATCGGAGTAAAATCCAAGTTATTTCGTCCTCGAGCATACTTAGTTGCCAAAAAATTAAAGTATTATAAGAATAGAATAGTATCCACTATTCTGTGAGGTGAAATTCGCGAATATCAATAGGCGCAGGCAATAAGCAATCGTCGGCACTTGCAAGCGACATGAAATTGCAATAATTCCTCCGACGTGCTAAAGGTTTGGTTTGTGAAGAACTTCAAACGCCTTCAATTCCGCGTGATACTCTCCGCTTTGCTGGGCAGTTAGTTTAGTTGCCGATCCGAGCCGAACGCAACTAAGGTCACTAATTCTATTACGCGCTTATGCGAGTGTGTTAATTGACACGGTGGCTTCAGAGAACGGAAACAATCTATCTCAATTCCAAGCATATTAATCAGAACCTTCTACTTTGTATCTTAATTCCTGATTTTTTTACGTTTTTCAATTGAAAACTCGTAGCTTGCATTGCCGGCGTTCGGCAACTGCCTGCGACGTATCTAACGGTGTCAGATAGAAGTTGGGTCGTGCGGAAAGATTTTTCAGACCCTCTTGGAGGTGTGCCCTTCCCACTGAATTCAAAGCGAATGCAGTTTATTTCTATACATTAGCCATGGGAAGTTAGGCTAGGTACTGGTCACAATGGGTACAATGAAGATTAACTGATCAGTTTATAAACGTACTAGTTAGGTTATAACACATTTTCTCAAGTTCTATCAAATCATTAGGTATTATAAATTATCTCAGGTTTTAAAAAATTTTCTTAGGTTCTGACAAATTAACAAAATATTTTCAAATTCCCAATTTTGTAGATGAGGTACTCAAACCCCCTCAAGTAAAAGTTCCGACCATGACAATATGCTATTCGAGGGTCTATTTTTGACCTGAGTATCGAATGCGGTCCATCAAGCTGCGATCGATCTAGATCAGGAGCGACAATTTCTGACCCAAGTCTTGAGACACAGGACAAGTTTTTGCACTCCGTAACTCGTGCCTCGCGCATGCGCATCCGTCGCCCGATCGCAACAAAACCGCCTATTTTCAATCGGTTCAATCATGATTTTATCTCCGGAATTTGGCAGCTCCGCGCTAGACTGGTCGCATTCCGATGTGCATAACTTACTCCTGTCCGTCTGGACCCAGTGGACACGTGGTCTGTTTTTGCAATTTATGTCATGCCCATAGTACCAATTGCTCGCGCACTTTGTCCCTTGGCCGCCTGCGCAGCGCGCCCAGCAACGCAACGCGGGTGAAACATTGGCAACGCTACCAAATAGGCTGTAAAAATGAGGGTTTACGTCGCAAAATTTTCCCAATTTTCAACTTCGGAGGGAGAGGTTTTAATAATTTCATTTCTCTTTCACCTAAAACTGTTTTGACTGCGTTTAGGAGAAAGGAACCTAGCACAAGAGAATGTTTGTTCGGATTACTTGAAAATTTTGGAGACTTTGCTTCGTACTGTGTACATAAGTCACAGAAATTTGCAAAAAGATTTGCACAGCCGTTTTCATGTAAAATATTGAATGGTCCGAATTTGGCAACAGCTGAGGTAGCTTTTATGTGATTAACGCGGTGCACTTTATCCCTTTATTTAAGTGACTCATTTGACTTCATAAACTTTTATTTAATGAAGACACTCCAAGTTTTCAAACCAGTAAGTATAGAGATGATGATAATTTGACCAAAATTTGAAAATGTGTTTTCGGTAAATTTGATGAAAATGTGGTACAATTGTAGCACTTCTGACAGAAAAACGTGAATATTTTTGTCGCTCAAACTCACACCATTATCCACAGCACTTCTTATTCATTCTGTCTTTCTGACTCATCCATGAAAGCAGTTACCTGAAAGAGGAATCTAATGGCACATTGTTGTCATTCATAAAATGCGTAACGCTTTAGAAGAGACGGGGTGGGAGGGAGGCGTTACGCCATTTTGTTTTTACGTTTCAAAGGTTTAAGACCAAAATATGCTCAAAAGGGGATATTATATGGGGGAAAGGGAGGGAGGCGAAAAATTCAAAATTCAGCGTTACGTTTTTTATGAACAGCCTCATATGTTGTCTCTAAAATGAGCCAGAAATGGTGACTCCTTACCGCAAAATCTAGTCAAAATTTCCGTCTGAATGGTGACGCGATTACTCGAGACATGCGTCACTCCTATACCGCCCAAACTTTTCCGCAAAGATCGTCTCCCTAGTTTTCTAAACTTTCATCTCACCGGTAACTGATTGAGGAAATTCCGTGTGCGATGAACTAAAGCTTGACCAACTTTGAAATTCAGTTGGAAAGTTCCAGTAACAGCTTCCCTCGGGGAGGCGACGCTGTTGACAAGTTTCCCTCGGAATCACTCGATGTATCACGAAAGCAAGCATAGAAAAAGTTAACTTTTTCTCACTTTTCTTTTCTGCGGCTCCCCTTAAAAGCCATGAATAATTATAGCAAAGTCAGAACTCAGGGTAAGGTAATTGAATTTGATCAACTATGTGCCATTGTTGTCAGGAATGCATGATCTCTCGTCGTTTGTTCCAATTTTGGGGGGCAAGATTTCAATTAAGTATTTTTTTCAAATTTTCAGTAATCACTGCTGCAAAATACTTTTCACAAAGAGAAGAGTACATGGTTTAATTAAATTTAACTCATTTTCACAAATACTTATTTTTCGGACTCCGCTGCAATAATGGAAGAATAACTCCAAAATTGTTTACATCAATCAAACATTTAGTTTCTATGAGCCCTGTCGAAGATGAAGAATCATTAAAACATGACAATTCTTTCTCTTCTCATTCTTCTTCTGCCTTTGCTTTTGTCATGGGAACGGAGTTCCCCATGATATTACAATCGTTCCGTTGCTATCGCTATGGGATTCCCTATACCTCTGCGACCTTGAGCGTTTCGCCCAGTCTCCGATTTTTGGTTGATTTTCCGATGTATCAAAAACCGTTGTATTTTTTAGCCAATCATGTCTCTAGGTCAAGTTGTGTTGATTTGTAAAATTCGCTTTCAGCGAGTTTTTTTCCACCTTGAGATGTCGTGTCTGACTGGTAAATCTGCGCAGAACCACGAAGTTCCGTTTTTGGGCAAATTCTTTTTTTTGGGAGGTTCTGATTGGTTATTTTTCGCCATCAGTTTTCTGTTCGTTGGTGCAAAAGATCGCCTACCTCGGTGTTCTTGAGAAGCCGCCATTATCCCACCTCAAATTTGAAAAATAGAAGGAAAGAAATAATAACCATCGTACAAGGTGGAAAATTGTTCTGGAGGACTCGTTACGGATAAAGAAGTCAAAATCAGAGCTCGATTGATTGATTTAATTCATGGATACGCAAATATTGCCTTAGCTCAACTGCCGCGATCGGAATGCATGCTGGGATGAACCTCGAGACGCATTAAAACAGTGCGAACCATGGCTCCTACAGCAATGCGCTTCATATCCCAAAAGCAGTCAAAGTCTCTTGTGGTAAGTCCCGCCCATTGCCCGAGTCTTTTAAATGCTATTTTTACTCTCACTCACGTAGATCCGTTATAGCCTAGTTGACTAAACCGCCTCGTAATTTTGTTTAGGTGCGGGCACCCGGCGATCGGGAGTTCGATACCCGATGATGGGAACTACTTTTTAATGGTTGTATTGAATGTTTTAGACTAATCATCAAAAAATAATTAATAGTAGATGATAAATGTACGAACATTTTCTCGTGAGTTAATATGTTAAACAAAAATACTGGAATATACCTCCTTCATATAATCAGCCACATGTTCCCCCAAATTAATGACGTTATTTTCTTTTTTCAATAAAATTAATTTACATCCCACGTTCTTAAAGCAATATTTTCTCCAAAATTCAGCAAAAAATAACAATTTATACCTACGCAAAAAGTAAATAAATAAATAAAGCAATGACATGAAAGTAGTATAGGTAGTACACATCTAACATTTCGGTTACATCTATTTGAATGAAAAAAATGGCAACTTAGGAAGCACATAGGTCACTTATCGACGGTGAAACTACCAAACCACGTATCTCGGTTTGCGACGTCGCAGACTTCCTGTCATACTTTATTTTTTAAATGAAAAGCTACTTAACGTCCAGTCTTGAAAATTTCCGTGATTTTTCCTCTTCGTGCGGAGAAAATTCTGTGAAAATTTCAAGGAATGATATTGATTTGGTCTACTTCAAAAAAATAAAATGTGAGCGGAGACTTTTAAACACCGCAAACGAGATACGTGGTTTGGTAGTTTCACCGTCGTTATGATGCGTATTCGGGCATATGCGTAGAGTAAAAATATCATACTTTACGCCGAAAAAACGAAACTGAAAGTTAAATGCGTTAACTTCCAAAAACCATACATAATCAAACGAAAATAAATAATTGGTAAATAACAGCTTTCTTGTATGCAAAGAAAAAAAATTAAAAATGTTAAAAAAGAGATGTCGACACAAAATTACATAGCCCCTTCAATTCTGAAGATACTACAAACGAACTGTACCTTAAAATTTTCATATCCCAGAAGCAAAAGTTCCCATGACGAATATTGCTATCGCTAGCGATTGCAAAAACCAACTTGTTTCTTATTTTTCTCCCACTAACAACCAAAAAACAGCCCTGCTTGTCAACTTCTTAAAAACCGAATACCGATAAATCATCAATAAGTATATGAGACTCGTCAAACCAATAAAGCAAAAGAAAAAAAATTAGAAACATTCAATTATCCTCGGACAGTATGAATGTAAAACATCTTACAATTAATATGGACTCTTTTATTTCTAATGAGATAAATTTTTCATTTTTTCTCAACATCGTACCCACGGAAAAATATGAAAAGTTAGAGAAAAATGCGGCAAAAATATCGTGTATTTCTATAATCTTAAGAAAGTTACATGAACAAAATAATATTTAAAAAACACATAATTATGATTATAAAAACAATAAGAAAAGGAATAGTATTAAAAGAAATAAAAGCTTTTATGAAATTAATACCAAGTAAAACAACAGCCCTGTTTACGATAACCCAAAATCACTTAAAAACCGTGATATTATAGCTATAACAATTTTAATAACTGTGTTTACTTATTTTAATAGCTTAAACCAGTAAAAGCATGAAAGTGAAGTTTTTATTATTTAAAAATAAAAGTATAAATAAAAGTATAATAAAAGTATATAGTTATAAGTTTATAAGTTATAAGTTTATAAGTAAAATAAAAGTATAATAAAAGTATAAAGTATTATTTAAAAATTTTAAGTATCTTAAGTATTTAAGTATTTAATTTTTAAGTCTTCTTCTGATGACTATTTGATGAAGATATGTGTGTATCGGATGGAAAATAGATAGACTGACATGCTGAAAGCTGGCAGCTGCGGTTGATCAATCATGCGCTTTCTTTTTGGAGACACTCCAGATTGAGTCATGTTGAGTTTTGGAAGTTGGGCTGCGCGCACGGTGCACGCGTGCTGCCTGCGGTTCGATTCGGTTCGATCGCGACGAAATTTTGCTAATTACCGGCGTAAAAATACATCACCGGAGATGACTCGAGGCGCTGACATGTTTCCTGGTGCGCCATGAGGAAGATGCGTCGAGAAATTTCAATGCACATGTTACTTGCCCCGAGGATTACGTCAAACCGCCCGACTGATTTCGTGTGACGTCATTTTCCGCGCGGTTCCGTGGCCTCGTGGAACGCGGGCACCTGTCGCTACACGAAAATATTAGCACGACTCAGAATCCGTGAAAATTTGAGACAGTTTAATGAAGCTAATGGAGATGTTGCATGTGTGAGGAATTTGCGATTTGACTGCTGTCTCTTATGTAAAAGTTTGCGAGAAACACGATGGGCCACTGGTTTTCTCTAAAATTAACTCCCAAGCTCAAAAAAAGCTCTCAAGTTGAGGCCAAAATGCAGGGGATATCCCACGATATCCTGAGGGTCCAACTCTACATAAAGACAAACTCTCCATGCAAAGATAGGGAGCAAATACATTAGCGGGGTTGCCGTGTTTTCAGTTTTAGAGTCCCTAATTATAGTGGCAGCCCTGTCAATGTATTTGCTCCCTATCTTTGCATGGAGAGTTTGCCTTGATGTAGAGGTAGACTCTCAGGATAGCGTGGGATATCCTCTCCATTTTGGCCTCAACTTGAGAGCTTTTTTTGAGCTTGAGAGTTGATTTCAGAGAAAACAGGTGGCACCATCGTGTTTCTCGCGAACTTTTACACAAGAATCAACAGTCAACTCGCAAATTCCACACACATGCATCATCTCCATTGGACGTATTTCTGCCAAACGGAACTATATGCATTCAGACATGAGCCCTGAGACCCATTAGGATATATGCTTTACAGGGCACACATCATAATGCACATAGTTCCGTTTGGCAGAAATGCGTCCAATAATTACGACGAAGAAAATGAAGTTTTATAAGGCTCGCAAATCATGTTGATCGCCATGTTTTATTTGCTTTTTCAGTGCAAATAAGTAACAGGCTAAGTAACCCTACCGTCCATTCCGGGCTCAGGAGCCGAAAACCGAGGTGCTACACCCGGAACTTTCGACTTCTGAGCCCTGAACAGACGGTATAACCGCATATACAGCCCGTAGTACGATCTTCAAAGCTGGAGTTTTTTTTTCTTTTTTCAGTGTGCAATAATTACGCCTAATCATGAGGTGCATTTACTTTGGCAAGCATATTTTTAAAATTTTATAGAAATATTTCTGCCTCGAGGGACCAAAATACCAAGAAAAGTTTCTTTTTACGGCATCTTTCAAAATAAAATCATTCCACCGGCACCACTACTTTTTTATTGCTTAGTTTTCTAAGTGTCATAGGAAAGTATAGATGAGGAGTTTTCCTCTTTTTCCCTCCAATTTCAGAAAGTATCTCTGAAACTTAAAAAAAGTCCAAAAGTCTTAAACTTAAGTCCAAATGAAAAATGGTCCACCTTCGTCCGAAGAGCGTTTGGGTAGGCACACTACCCAGGAAGAAATGTCCTTCTATAGACTTTCTGAAAACGCCTACGAAAAGCACACAAACTTGCCAGAAGACCCTAAGAATTTTTCAAGAATCTATCGGCAAAAACTCGCTGTTGGAGTAGTGTGCCAAAGTGCAGTTTCATTAAACAGGGTGGACGCAACCGATTTATAACGACAGCGCGCATGTACGACGCGTGATAGCATTACAAGAGCCACGCGATGGAAAAGGATAAAGGCGTGTCACATGTCAAGTTAATTCAGGAAGCTCTAAGCATTCCAATTTCTTTATTGTGTACAGCTGTAAAAGGGAATGTCGTTTTAAGCTCAATGCCAAAGATTCGAGTCCATTGCCCATAGGAAATTTTCTCCCCGAGCACGTGGCACAGTGGATCGAGTCGATAAGAGAGGTCGGATAAAATTTGGAAACTTTAGACGCTTATAACTCCGTTTATACAAAACTTTGAGGTTTTAAAAGTGGTTTCATTGGTTTCCTCGTGAAATTTTCTGCGTTAAGCACCCCTTGAAATGTAAAATGTAACGATGTAAATCCCAAAATTTGCAGTTTAAGTCAAAAATTTCATGTCCGACCTCTCTAATTGACTCGATCCACTGTGCGTGGTGACAATCGTAGAGCGCGTAACTTTAACGAAACTTTTCGCTTCATTTCTCGGTTCTTGGAATTGGAAATCAAAATAGCAGAGCCCGGTAAATTTATCAATGTTTGTACAAAATGTTCATTCATCTTTCCTTCACCAACCTTTGTCCGGTGATTTCAAAGACAATATTTTCAATCCGTGTGACAGAGGACTCTATTTTGCTAGTTCACGCCTCGAAATGAGATCCAGGGTGTCTACCGTATAAATAAAAACCGGGCGCAGCAGGCCGCAAAACTTGATTGACACTTCAGTCCTGATTAAAGCTCTAATTTGTTAGTCAAAAATACGTGTAGTCACCAAAAACTTAAGTTAACTTCACCGAAAATTGGGTTCATCTGCCTGAAAATGTTCGCTTGGCCACAATAATTGAAATCCCGTCTTTTGGGAAACATTCGAATTTCTACGACGCCTCTTTCGACGAATTCACAGAATCATTAGTGAAATCTTTCATCATTTAACTTATCGGTGAAGTTACTGATAGAATCATTGTAAAACTAAGTTCAGCAATTAGAGACTAGTTAGGTCTTCTTTAAAATGAACTCCATAATGTAATTAAGGATGAACTTTTAAAAGTTTTTAAAAAGGAACCCACTTTTCTGACTTGACTTTTAAATTTCTTATGCGAAGAATATGCCATCAAATGCATCTGCACGCAAAAGGATATTTCGAAATTGCAATCGGAATTGCTCGAAACAGCGACGGGAAAAGGGAAAAATCGAAGTATTTAATTGGAAATACCAATTTTTGGCCATTTCAAGGGAAACGGGTGACCATCCGATTATGCGGTTTTCTTTTTTCGGTTCAGTGTACCTTGTATTAACAAGTTATATAAATATTCAATCGTTATTCAGGTCGAAAAATATAAATTTTTCAGGGCAGCCTATGAAAAATCAGTACCTGAAAGTCGGTGAGAACGAAAACACACCAACTCGGAAATTTTTAAACGCTTAATTCTCTGTCATTAAACATGGTGTATCGATTTCAACTTGGTGCTTTACAAAGTCTCTAGGTACTTGTCCTTTGGCACCAAAAAGGTTTTTCTTAACCGAACTTCTTCGCCCGTTGCGCAGTTTTAGGTGTTTTCTGAACAATTTTTTTTTTCCGAGTTGGTGTGTTTTCGAACTCACTGATTCATTCATCAACTCTTAAAATAAATACGCCGCGTCTGAGAGTAGCTCATTCATATTTTCACGGTTGACTTTCACTTTGCCTTCCAGCCACAATGAGGACGAGCACTTCTGGAGCAACGCAACCGTGGATGACTGGATCAAAGAGATGGGTGGCATGAGGATCATCGTGGAAAAGTACGCAAACCTGACAGACAACAGCGTGGTTGGTGTCCGAGCTCCATTCCTCAGGGTCGGAGGCAACAATCAGTTCACCATGATGGAGGAACAAGCTTTCCTCTATGACTCCACCATCACAGCGCCCCTGTCCAATCCACCTCTATGGCCTTACACCATGTACTTCAGAATGCCTCACAGGTAAGCGCATCCTCTGAATTCACTGTGATAGAGGTCTCGCACTGACCAACCAAGATGAAAGTAAAAGAATCACGTTGATTGCGTGAGGAGAAGCCAGAAGCATCAGAATATTTTGGAGATAGAGTTCATCGGTCGATTAATATAATCCGGACACTTGTTTTCTTCAAAATTTCCGAGCATCAAATCACGTCTTAGTAGGTTCGGTTCATATACACAAAATCTGACCCAAAGAAATTTTGAAGTAGCTTTGAAAGTACGTCCTGAGTGGATACTGCAAAATAGACTGCAAAACGGAAAAATGCGATAGTTTCCAATGTACGGCAAATTCGGCGAAAACTGTCAAAGATGCCCAAATTAACTTTAACACATGAGACAGCGTGCATTTCCAAGTCTCCGATATGCATATTTGGTCTCTGTTTCCCCTTCTTTCCGCAAAATATTCACTTTTTACGTTCGTGAGGGCTACAAGGCTGCGTCTCACAGTCGAGTCAATTATTAGAGAGGTCGGACATGAAATTTTTGACTAAACTGCAAATTGAGATGTTTATGTAGTCAAACTTTAAATTTTAAGGGGTGATTCTTGTAGAAAATTTTACGATGAAATCAATGGGACAATTTTAAAGACCTCAAAATTTTGTAAAAACGGAGTTATGAGCTTTTAAAGTTTCCAAATGTTGTCAGACCTCTCCCATTGACTCGATTCACTGTTCGCCCCCTGGCCACTTGGCGGTCTAGGCGCTTGGCGCCTCATGCGTTTTGAATTACACGCCCTGAAAAAAATTCTCCGGCCGTGGGAGCCACAATTACGGGCTATAAAGACACACCGTCCGTTCCGGGCTCAAAGGCCAAAAATTCCGGCTGCTGGAGGCGTAGCTTCGATTGCTCCGGGTTCAGAGATTGAAGCTACGGCTCCAGCAGCCGGAATTTTCAGCCTTTGAGCCCGGAATGGACAGTATGTCTATATAACCCGTAATTGCGGCTCCCACGGCCGGAGTTTTTCTTCAGTTCGCCACTCTCATTATTTGATATTATGGAGTAAGATTTCTCAAGTGGACTTTTGTTTGGGGGTACAGGTGTCACGGTAACCTGCAGCACTGCCCAACGCGGTCGCACGCCGTGTGGGAGATGGTGATGAACGAGCTGGACCGGCGCGAGGACCCCAACTTCGACGAGTACCTGCCCGGCTGCGCCATGGTCGACTCCTGCTCCAACATCCTCACCGGGGACCAGTTCTACAACTTCCTCAACCACAACTTCGACCGGCACTATGACCAGAACCGCGCCCCGCTCGGGCTCTACTTCCACGCCGCCTGGCTCAAGAACAACCCCGAGTTCCTCGAGGCCTTCCTCTACTGGGTCGACGAGGTCCTCGCCAACCACAAGGACGTCTACTTCGTCACCATGACGCAGGTCAGTCTCCTCTCCGCCCTATCCAGCCTCCACCCGAGGCCCTGCCTCTTCTCAATATAGACTCCTGTCACGTGTTTAACGATGCCCACTTCAAATGGACTGCGTTTATAGCAGCAGGGTGGCAAAATTCCATGAAAAATAAAATCTTGAAATTTCACGGGGAATATTTCATGAAATTGTAGAAATTTATTAAAGATATTGAAAAATACCGGTCCCTTCTCAAGTTTCGAAGAATGTAAAAATTGTGACTTTTGTCCGATTTTGTGGGTTTGAGTGCGAGTTGTATACTCTAGCCCCTAAAAAATGTGAAATATTTCACAGCCTCGTGGAATTTCATGAATATTTCATTAAAATGTCCAAGTTTTTAATACTTTCTTACGTTTCATGCCACCCTGTATAGCAGAAAGGAACCGAGCCACGTCGTCTATCGCCAATTATAACTGGGAAACATACTTTTTTACAAGACAACGTTAATGCAGATTCTTTTGAAAATTTTGGGGAATTCCCTTCATACTATGCAGAAAATTCACTGAAATTTACACAGAATCCGCATAACCGTTTTCACGTAAAAAATTAAACTGTCCGATTAAATGTGGCAATAGCCGATGTGGCTTGGTTCCTTTCTGCTTAACACGTTCCAAATGATCTCCATAATACCAGGAGGCCAAAGTTGCGTCGGGAAAATACGATTTACGACACCAGGTGTGTTTCATATACCTAGTTAATAGTTATTCATTTTCCAAAGCATGGTATTTTTTTTTCAGCTCTGATTCCGAGTTTCGAATTTTGACTAATCTGCCGTGCTAAGGAAGAACGCATTATGAACATTCGAGAGTTGCCAAATTTCCTTCGATAAAAGCTCTATTTTCGAAGAAAATTATGAATACTTTTCCTTGAAATCTTCAGACGTTTTAGATCAAATTACAAACAATATTATCTGAGAAATTGGTAGACAAATATGTCAAAATCTTTCCGAAAATTAGTGATTTACCAGGGGAAATTTGGCAACGCCTGAAGGCTCATATGGCGTTTTATCCTAGCAAGACAGTATTCCATTTGGATTACATTTTGCAATTAGGAACTACAACCCCTAGCTCAGTTTAAAAACATCGTATGTGCCACCCGTTTCCCTACGCACATAAGTGGTTTTACGGCAGTGATCACCACATATAGTTCTAAAAATCTGATTTTATTCTTGCGTAGGTTATCCAGTGGATCCAGAACCCACGGACCGTCTCCGAAGTGAAGAACTTCGAGCCATGGCGGGAGAAGTGTAACGTGGAGGGCCCACCAGCCTGTTGGGTTCCGCACTCCTGCCGTCTCACCAGCAAGGAGGTTCCCGGGGAGACCATCAACCTCCAGACCTGCGTGAGGTGTCCCAACAACTACCCCTGGGTCAACGACCCCACCGGCGACGGATTCTTCTAATCGATCTCACCCAGTCGTTAGTCAGCCACCCCCGGCATCGCACCAGAAGAATCGTCTTTTGAAGCCACCCCTGCCGCAGGGTCCAGTGTCGCAGGCAGTCAGCAATCGCCGGCAATTCGCAAGACTCACCCGTCAAATTCTAAATATTTGCATCGACGTAGTTAATTTTTCATTCATACAGAACATCGAAAGAACGAACTCGCCGTAGAGCGCCTTCAAATCCTCGCGATACTCTCCGCTTCGCCAGGCAGCTAGTTTGGTTGCCTGCCCGAACCGAATCCGACTAGGGTCACTTAAATCGCCACACACGCTCGTGTGTTGGGTGGCGCCATGTTTTCAAGAGGAGAAAAACATGTTTTTGAATTTTAAGCATACAATCCGCACTTTCTATCTCGAATAATTACTTCTGAATTTTTACACTTTTTATTCAGCGCAAATAGATTGCTGATTGCCGGTGATTGCTGAATGCCTGCGACACATACATTGCAGAGAATGTGCAAACTGTCGCTGAGGATATGAAATATTGCAGAGAGCGTGTAATATTTTCCTCATTTTCTGGTCAGCTAAATTCATGTCGCGTAATGAGTCATATTTATATCTACCATGTATTTGATTTTATCTTTTTTGAAAGACGCCCAAAATCAGCATATATCAGCAGACTGTCAGAAGTAAAATATCCCGCAATTTTTTTAAATAATTAATAAGTTCATCCTCTTTTGCGTCTAAAACCTCTATGGCTCGTATCTATTCGAAAGAAATCTGTCGAATACGACCCATTCTCTGCAAATAGACGTTCTTTTGCTGGTTCATCTGATTGATTTTGCAACACAAAGAAAATCTACCTCCATTGCAGCGTTGTTGTTCAGTATTTCTAAATTTTGCAATGGAGCTGAATGCATCATTTATATTTGAAACTCAATCTAAAAGTCAGTTCTATTTATTCACCAGTTTTTTTAGTATTTTTATCGTGTTGCAGTATTCATCGATTTAATTTCAATTTGAAGACAGTTCAGTGACAACCATCGATCGATTACTGTAATCTCGATTAAAATATCGTTAACTTTTACTCTTGTATAGAACTGACCTTACATTTTCTTTTACAAGGTGACATTTTTTTTTAAAATTCAAAGCCACCCAATAGAATGAGATGAACTCTACTCAATTCCACTCTTTCAAAACGTACTTTGTATCATTAAACATTAAATGATAAGCGATTAGCCTTTATTTGATCTTAAACTCTCTGTTAGTACGCTGCAATGTTACCAGTCGCGGAACATCAAGTCCGACACCGAAAACCCGGAAATTGATCAATTGTGATAACTTGCGCGCAGGATTGCGGTTTGATGATTGAGCCCTGCAGAATAGCAAAATTAAGACAAATTCTGGTAGATTCGTTCATGATTTACGAATCTTCAGGACTCTGCCATCAAAATACGATTCTGCAGACACACGCCCAACACGACATTGCAACAGAGTCGTATCACATCTACTTCCAACGACTCCATGGTGAATGGCTCCCATAAATCCAACTTAAACTCCGAGATTGAAATTTAGCATCTCCGAACAAAGCACGAAGCATGCGGTGCCGTCCAACATTAAGAGCCTTTCCGCGTGTTCGGAGAATGGTATATGACTCAGCGCAATAAATGATTGATGATTTCGGCTTGGCCACCGTTCAGTGTTCACGACCCGGCACTACCCAGCTCGGAGAAAAACCGCCTAACGCCAATGGAGTTATAATACAGATTCGTGGTTGTACTTTTCCAGTCGCCTCGGATCTGATAATTGCGGGACGGTTTAGTGCCCGGTCTGTCAGTCGGCCAGAATTGCAGGGCGAGAATCGGTCACGCTGACCTTTGCATTATGTAAGCTCTGATGCACTATTGTCGTTAGATCAGTTCAGCCGATCCGCTGGCTCCAGCATTTTACTCGATTTTCGTTGTTACATGGCAGCTGGAATCCGTTTCGTTTTGACCCCGTGATGTTTATGACTGGAAGTTTTCAAGGTAGAATTAATTTATGACGGATCCTCTCCACTCGCAAAGAGAGTGCAATCACAGACGTTTGATTCCATGTTGTTGTGCAAAAAATAATCTGACTCCAATCGAAAATCTACTTCTCAATTTGCATAACAGGGCTTTAATCCTGAGGGAGAAAAAAATCGGATACCGTACTCGTCGCACGCAGAGGGGCGTAATTTACGTTCGGCTGCATTATATTTTAAAATATTTTATGCGACCCTCGGGAAAAAGTAAAATATATCGAAAAATAAATTAGATAAATTGTGTTGAAAAAAAAACTCCCTCGAAGGTTTGATTAAAAAAGCATACTTACAAAGTTGCAATACTTCATCTCATCCCCAATCTGAAGTGAAAATCGGAATACACGAGCTTTTGATGCGATAATGAAGAGCTGCTACAATTTTCGTGCAAATTAGTGTCATAGATGATAGCAGAGGAATCATTATAATATGAGTCACCCGGGAAAACAATGGAGCAAGTAATGAAAATGAACTTTCGCTGTCAGCTGGTAGAGTTGACCTATTGTTGCGTCATCCAGTATAATGTCCGTGAACATTGGGAGACAGTGAATGGAAATCAGTGTTGCCGAGACTATGGAATAAATTCAACTTATCCCACTCATTCAGTGAGAGTTTAAAGCATACCTTCAGCCTCCGGTAAGCTGATTCTGTGAAGCCGATTCGACTGGACTGGACAAGTTCGACACGATATTTCATCTGCTTTGTCCTGCCAAAACGGTCGTTAAAAATGTATGGAATCATCCTGAAGGGATGTATCAACCGATTGAATGGAGGACAGTCCAATTCTCTTCCACTGATTCAATGAATTTTAAAATTATGATTTTTGTGAGAAGGATAATTAATCAGAAGTATCTCGTGCAACGCCAACCTCCTTCCCTTCATGTAAAAAAAAAATGGCTGGACAGGGCTGATAAAATCTCAGTGAACGGTTTGACAACAGCGCCATAGTGTCGGAGAATCATGAAGCACAGCTCATTACACAGAAGAAATTGCAGTCTTTTGGAGGATTAATTCGCTAAGCGCAATCTAGCTCTTTTGTTCCTCTTTTTTATAAATAAGAAAAAAAGATCGTGCTCGATCAATGACTCGCTAATTTCCAAACGCCTTTGAGCGAGCAGTCTTCGAAGACTTCCTCCTTCGTGTGTAATTTTCTCGCTGCAGGAAGTGGATTTTCTGCAAGCCCTCTCTCATTGTAACCGCGTCTAAATTCGCGTCTCGACTCGGATCGATTCAACTAATTCGAAGAAACCGTCTCTTCCTTTCCCGGAAAGATCATCGCTCGACGCTTTTGTCAGTACTAAATCAAAGAGAATGAGAGAAAAAAAACACGGGAATCGGATTGTGCTGTATTCGGACATAAAAAAACAAAAAAGGGAAAGAACTCACCAAATCAAAAAAAAAAAAAAAAAAAAATGGTAAGTAGTTTAAAAATTGTGAGATGTTTGGGCGGGACGAGTCAAGAGATAAGAATAATTAGTTTGCCTTGTTTTCACCACGAATAATAATTGATTTTTTGTGCTGTTTTAGCTTAAAAGAAGAAAGGAAATCTAATAAGGCTTTATATTACGAGTTAATATCTGTTTTCAGTGTTTTGATGATACCATGTGGTCGCTGAAGTTTAACAAAAGTTGTTTTTTACCAAATCCTGAAAGCAACAATTACTTCATGTCCGCAGGCATCGTGGTAGCGATAATGATTGGTATCATCGTAATGATTACCAGAACTTTCACCTGGGTCCCGATATAGCTCAGCAATTTAAAAAAAAATATTTGAAATGTATTTTAAATCTTATCGATTGCGCATTCCAATTTGTCTTATACGTCTCACAGTTTTGGTAAATATTTTTGACACTAAATGTACCCGAAAAGCCCTAATCTTTTTACCCCTAGTAACTTTTTTAAAAGCCGATAAATACGTGCGGTTTGAAATATCAATTTTGGACGTCAGTTCATGAATGTTCGACCTGGCAGCGTGCATGTGGCTCTTAAAGTCATCATCGATCCTTAAATATAATAAAATTCCAAACCAGTTTTGTTTGAACAACATAGCTGCCACCCTTGTCATAATAAAATAATTTCTTGTCAGTCTAATGTGTACCTAGGATTGAATATAGTCCGTATCAACTGGTTCACAAATTCACCATAGCGAATGATTATAATGGGTGCTATACCATACGTGCTAAAATCATTGTATAGTTTTTCATTAGTTGGATGGTTTCCAGGACGATTTGACAACAATGATGGTCACTGATTTTACGTTCACTTTCTCTCGATACTCAAAAAATATTAAGCTTACGGGTCGATGCGAAAGCTATCATTATGCAGAGGGCATGAACGCCGATTCTTTGCCACTGCAGATTCAGAATGATTAAAACCGGTATCTCTTTGTCATTGAATTCTATAAAAATTCATATTTGCTTTCAGAAAATGTTCAGCGTGATGTAGATAACATTGCAGCACCATGAAAAAACACGTTAAAGAGACGACTAAAGCATACATTTAATTTTAAAGTTATATTGTCACCACGAGAGTCTCAATTTAAACTTCCGCGTGTAAGGCTATTACTTAGAATGAGTCCAAAATGAAAATCAATGGTATTTTTTTTTTCTCTTTTTTTTAAATAGTTCTCTCTGATATAATCAAAGAGGAAAGACCGATAATGACAGCAACCAAAAACATCTGTAAACGATAGAAACAAGTTGAAAATACTTATTCTTAAACGACTTTTCTTTTTCCTATTTACAATTCTTTGTTAAAAGCAGTACATATGTACATTTTACTGGTGGATATTTTAGAAAGTAAGACTTTTGGCCCTTTGTATTATTACCTCCCTGAAAGACACTGCGATTCTTCAATCGGGCCAAAAAGTGTACCAAAAATGTACATATCAGAGGGAATGTGTAAATAAAACTTTCTTTTTCATTTACGTTAAGTCGTCTTTTTAAATTATTGTTAGGGAAAAATAATCAAACGAAACCTAATCTGAGGTAGTAATTTATTATAATTATAGACTGTTATATGCTGTGAGTCTTGATGACATGAAAACCATTTGAATGGTCAGTCGGATTAGAATATTACGAAAACGGAATGCCGCTAAGACGGTAGTTATTAGCATATTAGGTCAATACTGTGATGTCCGTAAATAGAATTCAACGACCTTTAAGTAAAATTAAATCATAATCAATGTTTAAATTACTCAAAAACTTAACATTTTCATCATATCTTTTCTATTTAGTCAAAAATAGGATATCAAAGGATGAGATAACGAGAACCATGACATTAAATCAATGATCCTAACGTTGATGAAAAACTTCGTTTATTTCAAGCCATATTATCAATGTCTATCTACTTACACAAACTTTTTGTGTTCATGTATAATTAGTTTATATTGTCAAAACTATCTTGACATTGGATTATTTGACTTTTGTTGTTCTACTACATGTCCATTTATTTTTACTTCAGATCCAAATTTTCTAGTTATCTATTTAAAGAAACACATGTTTGTTTCTCAAACTCAATTTTACACTCAGTTCTGCATGCAAAGCAAAGAAAAAGACAAACATTGTACATTTAAAATTTAGTAGTTATGAAACAAAACTGTAAGTAATAAAGTGTACATTGATCCTTAATTGACTTTTGTTTTTTCTTTCCCAATCCCTACAATTGAGAAATATTTTACCAGTTAAGGTGAAATTCCGTTGGTTTAACAGGTCTCTGATTCAAGAAGTGCAACGCGGGGGAAAGATGATATACAACCGGACTCTGCCCTGATTTTGATGAAATCAGAAACATAAGCGCGAGTAAACAGGGCCGGATTTACCTACTTGCCGCCGCCTTCTCATTCATTTTGAAACATCAATGAAACCATCAAATAAACGTGCCAGCGGGGGAGGGGTGCATAAGACGCGTTTACTGGTGTTGAACACATTTTTTGGGAAAGCCCTGTCAACACTACTAGCAAAAGTTCACGGAACTTTGCACGAAAGTTAAGTTTCGTAAACCTATCTCTGTGTGGACAAGGCCTTCCATTCATAAGAAAGAACGAAAATATTATGAAAGAACAAACATGATTTTAACTTCCGCCGCCGCGTCTCGCAGACCGCACTGTGTTTGACGCAACGCGTGAAGTATTCACGCAGTCTTGTAGGCGCTATGCGTCTCACGCTGATCGCACAGTGTTTGCCGCAATGCGTGAGGTATTCATGCATTCTTGTAGGCGCTATCCGTTTCACGCTGTCCGCAATGACCGCACTGTGTTTGATGCAATGCTTGAAGTATTCGGGCAGTCTTGTAGGCACTAATATGTGTTACATGCCGATCGCCACGCCGAGGGCTTCTCCTTTTCGTCTCAAGTCCTCGTCATCATTTCTCTCTAGGTAAGTCGCGCCGTTCCAGGCCAAATTGCGTGTTTGGTTTCTCTCTTCACTCGACTAATTAAAGGTGTTGTCTCTTGTATCACTGAGAGACGACAAAAGCAGAAATTACTATACTCTCAGAAAATTAGAGATTTTGTTGCCTTTTCTCGTTTGTAATTTTTTTTTCTAAATCCGAATTTTTTTTATACCTACATTTGAAAAAAAATTGCCAAATGTGCCGCCCCCCATAGATTTGCCGTCATGGGCCGCGGCCCTGCGAGAAAAACAATTGTTCTCTTTAGTAGACATGTGCACATGGCTTTATCAGAAAATTTAACTCAATGTTTGTAGCCTCCGTATTCAAAAATGAGCGAAAACCAGGGTTACTTTGATCATCAATAACACGAAATCTGAATATTCCCGTATCTTTAACAAAATTGGTAGTTGTGACATTTTTTAGAAGTCTCCAAAGTGCCTGCAGCGTATTCTTACCAAATCCTGCGTCAGTATAAAAAAACAATCAAGCTTGAGGAAAGTGCAATTTTGCTCTCTTTTTTTTGGAAATGAGTTTTTGATCATAACAGATGGAATCATCGCAATCATTGCTAGTGACAAGTAGTACGGAGTGAACCAATGCTTAGTAAAGTGAAACCAACTTTAAAGTTTTTGTCAGCAATTTATTACGTGGTTGTACTGAATTTGGAGAGTTCTCTCAACGCCACGCCCTGTGAAAAAGTTATTTTTATAACTTAGTGCAGCGTTTTCACTTGTCGAGAATCTACACAAAATTTAAAAATCTCGAATGGGAATCCAGCTTCCTTGAAAATTCCTGAAAAATGCTTTAAAAACTCAGCAACGCTGTGAGACTCATTCATAAAGTAAACCTTTTCAACGTTCCCAACGCAGGTAGACTACGTCAGCATGTGTCAACTTTTTTCAGCTAGTGCGGAAAATTCTCTCCAAATAGACATTAAGTCTCAATGTCGATCGTGCTATTTTTAAATATCCTGCACGGAGACAAACGAGAAATTAATACAGAAGAAGCGTGCAAAACACATTCGGAGTATTCTTACCATGACTATTCGAGGACAAATTGGTGTCATTGTGCCTTGACATAATAATATGCAAAAGCAACGTAGCACCGATTGCGTACTTCCCAAGGACACGTTTCGTATTGAGAGTCTTTGACCCCTCTTTCATTCCCAAAAACCATTCCCTTACGTCATAATACAGAATGAAAATGCATGATTTTTTAGACCTGATTAGGAAAGTTTCCGGGAGTAACCTTTGAGTTAAGACTAGTGAGTTTTTAGCATTCTTTGCACCAAAAGACGCAGAATGAATGATATCCTTTTCCCCCGCTTTAAAGGTTATTTCTGTCTTCCACAGCATGAACTGCCATGAGGGTCGTTCAGATAATCCGCAAGCTACCAAAATAGTCAGCTATATTTTTCCCCAAATGATGCTTTATGAACAACTTTTCGAGCAAAAAATCATCTAAAATTCGCCAAATGATGACTGTCAAATGTGGTGAGCTTCTTGCTACAAAGGATTTTGCAAATTACGAGTACGTTAGGATTGCTGTACTGATTGCTCGACACCATGGTTATGAGTCATACTCAGGAAATCTGAGCGTTGACTCCCGAAAGTATCTTTTACTATTAAGGACAGATAGCAGTGTGCGGTCTCTAAAATACAGGGTATCCGGGAGGTAACGTACTTAACTTTGAGAATCGATTTTTCGGCTCATATCACGACTTTTTTTTTTCCTAAACACGTATGCCTGAAAACGCTTCATAAGTGAGCTATGCGCTTCCTTTGCTATGCGCTAATCTTTTTTACAGTCCTTGCAGTAAAAATTGCCTACCCAGCAAGGAGCTTCGAAAATCTGAAACTCTTTCAAAGCTCTGTTGCGTCCAAATGGCACGTTTCTGGAACATTTTGTACAGCACCTGCTCTGCTTGATTTCTCGCGCTTTTTCGCGTGCCGTAATCCGTTTTTCCAAATATCAGCTACCAGAGAAGTTATCGGGATTCTAAAATTCGGGAACGCTCGTAACGTAATTTTCCGAAGACGTGCGTTCTTGTAAATGAATAGTACGCTAAAAAATATCCCACTTCACAAAGTATCGGCCACTAACGACAAAATAACGAGCAGTTACATCAGTTTGAAAGAAAAAGAAATGGCAACTTTGAAAGCGCATAGCTTACTCATGAAGCGTTTCTGGGCATATAGGGGGAAAAATCATATTTTGATCCGAAAAATCGATCCTTAAAGTTAAGTATGCGTTAACTTTCGGACACCCTGTATATTGTCTTTGGCCACACAGGAGCACGGGTGATAGAACGGTTGAAGAAATTCGACGGGTATATTTACCGAGCGGGTGAATTATGCGAGTGGTCACTTTCACGCCTCCGAAATCGTGCGCGCGTGCGACTGCGTGCGAGCCGCGATGGATCACGGATCGCCGCACACGAGACCCGGACAGTAGGAAAAGTCGAACAAAATTTAGAAACTTTAAAAGCTTATATTTTCGAAAATATGAAGCAAAAAACATTTAAAAGTGGCTTCATTGGTTTTTTCGTAAAATTTCCTCTCAGAAAAACCTCTTGAAATTGAATTTGTGATCAAATGAACAGTAGATTTTAATATTTTAGCTAAAAATTTCATGTCCGACCTTTCTTGTCGGCTCATTCCGTTGTGCGCCGGATTGCGGATCGTGCAGTGAAATCAAACGAACCCCGGCCACGGTCTCGGTGAACGGTGAACGGTGAACGGTGAACGATGAACGGTGAACGGAATCGGTGAACCTTCCACCAGCGACAGCAGTCCCCGATCCGATCGAACCGGATTTCAACGGAAGTCACCACCAATCGTAAAAAAAACAGAACTAGAAGGCTTTTTAAAAGAGCTTGAAGAAAGCTTGTATTATTTTTTATTTCTTTTTTTTTAATAATAATTTTACAGAAAAAAAACTTGATGTGTTGATAGATATACTCAATTCCGGAAGCATTGAAAAGTGGTTGAGTAGTGGCACCACGCACGACGTTGAGCCCGGGCACTTAGTGGCCAGTGGTAGTGGCAATGGGAGTTATGGGCATGCGAAAAAGATCAGGGGAGGGGTTGCCCAAACGAGTTTCGGATTGGGTGCCCCCTCTGAGTTTATCATTTTTATTCATTCCTTCATTCATTATCATGTTTAATAGAGAAACAGATGAAACATCAGAACTATTAGGTTACAGAACAAATGAATCAAAACTTTGGGAAGATAACTAATGGTACACGGAGGATGCTTTCAAGCCTGCCTCAAAAATTGAAGGCGAAATAGCTAAGCGCATGACTCTCAAGCCCTCTTCGTGTCAATTCTAACTCTTTTAATTTTTGACCAGAAAACTTCACGAATACTCAAGCTTAGTTATTTGCAAGGCGTCGATCTTCATGAAAGATTACGCTGAACGAAATGCAAATTTTGTAGGCTGTAAGTTTGCTAAACAACCTTTAAAACACTCCAAGGATAGATTGCACACCTTTTCTTGGCCGTATTGTAAATCCGTCTGAATACTCGCCAACCCCCCCCCCCCCCCCNGTGAAATGTAAACGCGATTAATTTACTATGAAAGAAAAATTACTACAATTTCACTATAGCAACATAATATTGCGCTGTATATTGGGCGTTTGAAAAATGCATGCATTATTACTCTTCTTTAATGAAAAAAAAAAATAATAGTGATTACACTCCGGTACCACTAATGGAGAATTTGCACGCAAATTTTTTATTGCCTCATCTGAAAGTAATTAAGTCTTAGGTTTAGTTTCTTTAATTTTATGATAATAAGCGATTAACCAGTCGTTGCTTTACCATACATTATTTCTAACTTATGATAACTGTATATGTTTCCTCTAATTGGAAGTTACAATAAATAAAACTCTTAAAAAAAAACTGAAAGTGCATAAATAACTGATTTTGCAGTTCTTTTGTAATTTTTTTCGGCCGCAGGAAATATTGTAAAAATAGATTTAAGAGTGAGAAAATGCGCTGCCTAGTAACGTCGTCTGGAGGAATTTCCCATGTAAACGCGTGTATTTTAACAGATTAGATCAGTTTGCAATATCTCCTCCAATAATTGTTCAATTTATGAACCAAGGGTATCCTCGTGTTCAGCTCACTTGGTAGCGTCCATTCAAACACGGAATTAATCAAATTTCAGACACTTGCAAATTCTCCATTGCGTTTTAAATTTGTGTTAAATTAATTCTTCCTGCTTGTAAACGGTCACATATACAGAATCAGCGCCTAACCAACCTCTCGGGATGGGTATAAGAATGAGGCGAAAAAACGAATCGAGGCTTGCTTCATGGAAGATGGTAGTTCTACGTAACGATCGACTATGTGGAGTCTGTGGGTGCGTCTTCTTGCCGGTAACAAGTTATGCAACAAGCATGACGCGCTGCTCCCAGTTACAATAACCCCTCGGTGCGTGGTGCGTGTCGCGTCGCTTTGGGAGGCCTTTATCACGACTCCAGGATCTAGGAAGGCGGCGCGGCTCGAATAATTGATCATCTGACGAATTGCTTGCGTCTGGCTTCGGTTCGAAGTTCACCGCCTCCAACAAGTTCCTGCCAATGGGCCGAGCACTGTTGCCGACAGAGATACTATTTCCATCCATCTCATACTAAAAACGGGGTTATAGTTGAATCAATGAGAACAATAACACACCAACTCGAAAAAATTAAAACACTGAAAAAAAATCCTCGGCGTTTTTACCAAGGTCCGTTGGTACCTTTACCGTCTCAATTTTTTTACCAATTATTGGTCATTTTACCAAGACAGACTGGTAAACTTACCTAAAAACCGGTATTTTTACTGTTTTTTTCAGGTAAGAATACCACTTTTATTGGTAATCAATCCCCGGTAACTTTGCCATTTTATCTCGGTAACTCTACCACAGTCGATAAAAAATATTGGCGTTTTTACCGAGGTCCAGTAAAATTACCGAGAAAGTCAATAATTCTACCGAGATTTCTCGGTAAAATTACCAATTACATAAATGGTAATTTTACCAAGAAAAAACTGGGATCAAATAGACCCCTGAATTCTTTGTAAGTTTACCCTTTTCTTAGTAAATACACCGAGATTTTTTTTTCAGTGAATAGAAAGTCACACACAAAATTGCAACGAAGGTGAAGAAGTTGGTCGAAGAAAAATATTTTTGTTGCAAAAAGACAAGCATTTAAAGATACTTTAAAGGTCCGAGTTAGAACAGATGCGCTAACTTCAATCGCCTTTATAAAAATTGATTGTATTTGATGAAAATTTAGCATTTTCGAGTTATCGAGTTGGTGTGTTTTTGTACTTACTGATTCAGTTGTCTTTATCTCTTAGACATACATTTTTACGAAGCAGCCCGAGACACTGGTGGCAGGAAAAAAATAAGGTGGAAAAACGGAAGACGAGGCTACAATACAAGAATAAAAACATCTAAGACGTTTCGACTCAAAACTAAGTCATTTTCAATTGGAAAATAAATTAAAAATTAAAAAATATCGATGAAGAAACTTGAGACTTACTTGTTGGTGACCAAGATTCGGGGGAATTTTTTTTTCTTTTTTTTTTTTATATTCTCGAATCTGGTCATCAAAATGCAGGTTCCAGGTCTTTTCATCGATATTTTTCAGTTTTTAATTTATTTTCCGACTAAAAATGACTCAGTTTTGCGTCGAAACGTCTCAGGTTTTTATTGTTGTATTTAAGCCTTGTTTCCCATTTTTCCCCTTGATTTTCTCCTGTTACTATTGTCTCGGGCTGCTTCGTCAAAATGTGTGCGATACTTGTGCTGATACTTTAATTTTTCCAGCTTCCCAAGCTGTTCATGCATTGGATCTTCCAACGTAAACGAAGTCCCATTGAAAAGTATCTTAAATGTCCATGTATGAGCTGAAAAGAGCAAAATTGTAATGGGGATCTGCTCATACAAGTATTATCCCGGTGTGAGACATGCTAATAACTTAGAAGAAAAATGTGTATACTAATCTATAACTAGTCAATTGGTAACACTGGCTCTTGTGGGGTGATGGTTCTCTGGCTGCGATTTTAACTCCTTTTTATACACTAAGAAGAGAATGAATCACGTACAAAAACATCCTCTTCGCTGAAATAAAAACATTCCATCTCAGACTGGCATCGGCGCTTAGTTGATATTTAGAAATTTTGGCCTACTGTTTTAGCACAGACGAACACCAAACAACGCCTAAAAATCTGCATGAAGATGTCTTCCTCATCACGAATCGGAACATCGTCAGTGGGTTAAATGGAACAATGAGGGTCTAATGCATCGAGTAATCACTTATATAAAAGCCAGTGTTTCCAACTGGTGGAGAATTCTCATACTTTTTTCAGAAGAATTGAGGTCTTTCCTATATCCACAAAAGTAGAAAATAAGAAGTCTGTAAAAAGTACGCAAATGAGAAGTATATACCTCTTGCTTTCAAAAACTGTAATTCTGAAGAAATCGATGCATTTAAATTTTTAAGGATTTTTTTATTATATTTATATGTACGAAAAAACATTAAAAGTTCGAAAAAATTAGGATTTAAAACAGGGCCGGATTTACCTACTTGCCGCCCATGGGCCGCCTGTATTTTGCCACCCCCTTCTCATTCGTTTTGAAACATCAATAAAAACCATCAAGTGAACTTAACGGAGGGGGAGGGGTGCATAAGGGGTCGTATTGGACACATTTTTTGCGAAAGCCCTGCCAAAACTACTAGCAAACGTTCTAAAAGTTCAGTTCCGTAAACCGACATCTGTGTGCGCAAGGCTGTCCATTAACAAGAAATGAAAGAAAAAATTATGAAAGAACAAACATGAATGTGGTTTAATCATTTTAACTTCAGCCGCCGCGCCGCTGCTGAACGCACTGTATTTGACGCAATGCGTGAAGTATTCATGCAGTCTTGTAGGCGCTAATACATGTTGTAGGCACTATGCGTTTCACGTCGATCGCTGCTGAACGCACTGTATTTGACGCAATGCGTGAAGTATTCATGCATCTTGTAGGCGCTAATACATGTTACATGCCGCCGAGGACTTCTCCTTTTCATCTCAAGTCCTCGTCATCATTGCTATCTTTTCACCACACCGCTCCAGGCCAAATTGCGTGTTTGGTTTCTCCCTTAACTCGACTTATTAAAGGTGCTGTCTCTTGTATCACCGAAAGACGACAAAATTAGAAGTTACTATCATCTCAGAAAATGAGAGATTTTGTCACATTTCCTCGTTTGTTATTGTTTTTCTGAATCTGTTTTTTATACCTACATTTAAAAAAATTGCAAAATTTGCCGCCCCCTAAATGTGCCGCCATGGGCCGTGGCCCATGTGGCCACCCCCTAAATCCGGCCCTGATTTAAAGCATAATAGAATAAACCCACCTGTAACTTCTGCAATGTATCACCCCTCACCATCAAGCACGTGATTATGGGCTGCTTTTCCCTCAAGGGCCTATGCTCACAGATTTTCTCTCCAAGTCATCAGGAATACCAACCTACAAACCTGCGATAATCCCAATGTCACAACCGAAATTTTGAAATGTTTTGCCTCCGTTGAGTGAAGATCTAAATTTCTGTATACGTGCTGACCCTTCGTATTTTTTGTAAAGACATTAATATTCTTAGATGCTGAATGTCTCTAATAAAATTAATTAAATTAAAATACTGTAGGAATATATAACTAAAATGTGATTCTATGCGTAATTAATCTGTATTTACCGACATTTTCAGAAATCACCAGTAGCCTCAAAAAATACGCTCGGTGCCTCGATACTTGATACCTCCTCACTAGGATTGATATGTCACAGGCAATTAGCACGCCGGCAATTTACAAGACACAAGTGAGTAAATAGAGAATAATCTATATCAGAAATAAAGGAACAAAATTAAAGCACTGATAGTACTGTTTTTACCGCGAATAGACACTTATCCTCCCGTAGAAACAAACAAACTCAGGAGAATATGTAGTGAAATCCGTGACCTTAGTTGTGTTTAGATCGAACAGGCAACTAAACCAACTCGGTGACGAAGCGTATAGTATCACAAAAAATGAAGGCGCTCCAAGCCGGAATCATGCTTTCGAAGGTCATTACCCACCAAACTCTCATTAAGATGATTTGCATTCCTGTGATTTATCGAAACAACGTGTGATGTGCTTGCAAATTGCCGGCGATTGTTAATTGCCTGCGACAGATTAAAGCACCTGCATAACTTTTTCTGACGGTCCGTAAGTTGGGTGTAAATGAAATTTTTCGGAATATTGCAAATTTTGTCGAGTTTCTTGGCAGCTGCTCTTTCGTTCGGGTATCAGTTGTTGGAGACTCCGGTGCCATGGTCGGCGAGCACCCTCGGTGCAGCGAAAGCTCATAAACGAAACTGATTCTCGCGAAATGGTCCTGGTAACCCGGTCTCGGGAGACCCACTTCCTTTCTAATTTTACGGTTGCGATTAAGGTCAGTCATTGGGAATTCAAAGTCACCCACCTCTGAGCGTCATGTCTTGTAGCGTCGCGCGTCCCTCGCCCTCACGCTTTGTCTCTTGACTCGTCAAATAAATTGTTGCCACGACTTTTTAATTCTTTCGCATTTTCCGGCACGATTGAATTGTCGGAATTTTTTCATCACAAGCACTAACAAATCGTACTTAGAGACAATTACAGAAAAAAGCATTGCTAATTTCACAATTAAATTGTTAAAAAAATATGTTCGACCTGTTTCAAATGCACATCTTATTATACTGCCGTGCTGAGCAAGAACGCCGTAAATCCATCAAGATTTTCCCGCGTTTTTAGGAGATTGACACTTCATAAAATAAAAGCCGTTTTACCTATGCATCTCAAATTTTTTAAGTTAAGTTCTTGATAGCATTTGAAAAAGAATTCTGTAAGAAAACCGTCTCGAAGCACACAAGTTTTTTTTTTTGATGTGATACTTCGTATACTTTTTATTTCTCAATATAAAAGCGCCTGGACTGTTTAATGCATTAAGGAAAACTAAAATCATTTTCAGCCTTCTCATTGCCCCGTGGCACAAGAATAAGTCATCGATTTCCACCTTTAAAGCTATTGCTTTGATCGCCTAAACATGTTTTAAACTACATATTTTGTTAAACTACATCTTGTAATTTGAAAATACGATTTCTGGCTCAGTTTAAAAATAACGTATGCTCCAGTTGTTCCATGCAACTGCTGGGCACACCATTGCACCCATGCACACCATTTCGCGGGGAAAACAACCTAGAAATTCCAAAAATTAAAATTAGAGTCAAAATTAAATTTTGTTGAACTATTGTTTGACTCTAATTTGGACCCTTAATTTTGACTCTAATTTTCATTTTGGCTTGTTGAATTTCTTGGCTTTGTTTTTCCCGCGAAATGGTGTGGACCCAGCACCATTTTTCCACCTTGTTACATACAGTTCGGGCCACTTCTTAATGTTTTGTTTTCGCTTCATTCATACTAACATAGTATTGAGCATAATATGGAGCATATTATGCTCAAATTCCTAAGTTATTGCACATGAAATGTATTTAATTTTATATTACTTTATTTATTTTTTTTTCATAACTTCCTTGTGAGGGTTGAAAAAACCCAAGTTCAGTCTTAGATAAAGTTCAGAGTCTTTGAGTGTTTTGCCTGAGAAAAAACACCGTCACTAACATCATGGCATCAGAGCGCAAAGGAGGCGTTGAACTTTCTATTGTTGTCGCGCGAGCTCATCGCTGCCATTCACCATTCAGCATTTGCCAAGCGGCACGACGCAGCGCAGGGTCCATCATCGTCCCTGCATTGACGATTGGCGAGACTGTCTCTCTATTCACACTAAATGCCATAACGAGGGCCCATTTCCCTCCGATCGCTGCTTTTCTCGCTCGAAATGTACCACGATTTTCCGCAGCCGGACCCATTCATTTACTTGTGAGTCTGTTGCACTTGTATCACTCTTGTATTGTGTTTTGATGCTTGCTGCTTGCGGATAAGCTAAAAATAAGATCCACCGCAACTTTCTACGTTCAATAATAACCTAAATCTCGCCCTTTGAAAAATTGGGTTTTTGACGTCATCTACCGCGGTAGTGACACCCTTGATTTTTCTCTCCACCTTGCTTTTGAACAACTAGTGCAAATGTGCTTCACGCTAACTGATGAAAGCAAGGTGAAAGAAACCAAATGTGTTACTACCGCGGTGGACTTTTCAAAGGGTAACATCTCCGTTATTATTTAACTCAAAAAATTGCGGTTTGGACAGATCTTAATATTCTTAGCTAATTACACACGGAGAAAAAAACCTCGTGCGTGGGACCCGAAGTTTAGGTCATATGGATCTCTGGAATTTTCTGATTGAGCATCTGAACACTTTAGGTCTAGCTGCCGAGGTTCGGATCACACATCTGAAACTTCTGTTCTTACATCTGAAGTACTTCAGATGTGAGAACCGAAGTTTTTCGAATGTGAGAACCGAAGTTTTTCGGATGTGAAAACCGAAGTACTTCAGATGTAAGAAGTGAAGTTTCAGATGTGTGATCCAAACCTCAGCAGCTGGACCTAAAGAGTTCAGATGCTCAATCCGAAAACTTCAGAGATCCATATGACCTAAACTTCGGGTCCCATGCACGAAGTTTTTTTTTCTCCGTGCAAGAATCGAGCACCGAAATACGATTCTGTGACCAGCGCAGCTGACCCATTAAGTTCATTCTCCGACTCAGATTCCAAATTTCAGAATGGACCGGGAAGTGGACACCAATGGTGGACAGACATAGACAGTGGGTGCATCGACACCGCTCGATGGTGTCAATGCCACGGTTTCATAATTTCAGGGCGTCGCTGGGCTGGTTTCTTCCCTGTGTCGTACGAGTCGGACGCACGACGAGACCTTCGACGTTTCCTCTGCCGGTGCCGGCTGCCGGGGGAGCCGACGTTGACCCTGAGAAAAAAGCACCAACACACACGCACCGCCGCGCCGCGCGGGGCACACGCCAGAGAAATGAGAGTTAAGTGACCGATCCCCCATTAATCAATGGGATAATTTTTCATCTAGGTTAGTTGTTTCCACGTCGCCGTGACTTTACACCGGTGAGTCACGAATCCGAGCTGCGTTGCACGCTTGAACCCGCGCTTTTTTAACCCTCCTTCGTGAGGCAAATTCGATTCGCCCCAAAGACATAAAGACGGAGCACTAAAAGCAAAAAATGAAGCTTCTAGAGCTTCTTTTCAATCACCTCTACTATTGGCTAGAGGATTGGCGGCGAAATCGGGACAAGTTTGAATTCAAATGTAGGGCGGGAACTAATAAATAAAATTGCGGAAACAAAGTATTTTAGGTTGATTTTTGCCCAAATTCAGGTACACACTCATATTTTTTTAACTTTAGGTTAGTTTCAGTCCGTCGTCGACCGATTAATTTCATTTGGGAGTAACGTTGATCTAGAACTGTAACGGCCTGTTTGAACCTGCAGAACCACCATGAGCAGAAGAAAAACTAACTTTATCTGAGATTACTGCCTGTTACCGAGCAAAAGTAGGTGTATTATATTAGGACGCAGACCGAACTTTCTTAGTATATTCGTTTTAGGAATTTAAAATACGTTTCAAAGAAGAAATGTGCAAAAATCAAGAGGACAAGTTCAAATCAAATTTCCGTTTGCCGCCATGGATTCCCGCGCTCATTTACACACTCACACAAGCGCGCAGCGCCGAACCTAGCTTCACTTTTTCCCCGTGCTTTTAGATACGAGCGCTCCGTCTTTATGTCTTTGATTCGCCCGTCGGATTCGGTTGAATTTCACGTGAGAAATACAAGGGGAAAAAATGTGTGGATGAAGGTTAAAATAAAAAATTAACACAGTGACTAGGACGTTTCGAGACAACTCGTCGCTTGGCTGATAAAAAGGCGTAACTACATTTAGAGATGAGCCCGGGAAAGCATTGAATTAAATGTACTCGAGGGTTCATTGCGAAGTGTAAGTACGCCCTTATGTCAGGAGGGCGACGAATTGGTGACTTGCGCTAGTCACAGAATTTGGCTTTTAATGGTTCAAGGCTTGGAGATTAGCAACCTTTGTGTAGATCATCCAAACACTAAGTTTCTACGTCTAATATTGACGGAGATGTCGCCCTCGTAGGCGGATCCAGGGGGGGGGGGGGGGATTAAAGGGCGCACACCCTCCCCGTTTCCCGGAAAAAGGAGGATGAAGACAAAATTTGGTCCTCATGATTATTATTTGGACTACATTTTGCAATTTGGAACTACAATTTTTGGCTCTTCTAAAAAAACGCTCATGTGCATACACTTGATGTGTGTACATAGGTCGTTTGTAAACTGAGCCAGGTATTATAGTTCAAAATTTCAAAACGCAGTCAATTTGATGATTGATGATGTGAAATCATCAAAAGCCGATTCTGTGACTAGCGTAACTGCCTCTTTACGTAACTTTTCTCAACTGGAGCAAAAGCAAAAAACAGCAAATTAAAACAAGAAAATGAGAATGCAAATGTACAATGGCAAGAATGGCCAGTTTCTAAAATTTGCAACGCTGGATGGCACTGGTAAGGAGTTGTGGTTGCGAGTCTTTCCTCTTATGCGAGGGAGGTCAAGGCATTAATGCTGCCTCAGTGCTACTGTCATGTTGCCTCCGCAGGGTGAGATAAAAAATCTAATTACCGCGTTCTCACACGCCTTCAAATTTTGTAACAATCAGCTAGGAAAGTGTTTGTACAAGGTGAGATTCATCGCTTTTACATCACCAGGAAAAAAGTCCAATATATTGCAAGATTGGAAAATGTGTTGCGTTAGAAAAAGTTGATTATTGATTGGAATCAATTGCTCTTTTAAAATGACTACCTCAGCCAAAAGTGAAGTCATCAGGGTGTTACTTATTTTTCGTCTAAGTATAATTACTTTGCGGGAAAGAAAAAATGGAACATTTTCTAAAAACTGACAAAGGTACATACTGAGCTACTCCATTTATTTTGCTAATCACCCGTCATTCGCGTGAGCAGCGCGGTTGAATTTCGAAACTAATGTTAGAACTAAAATTGTTTTTATAACCACAAAAAAGTTTACTCTAGAAATGAGTACCTTGTGGATTTTCTTCTATGATAATTTCAATTTGTAAGATATTCCTCGCATTTAGACATTGCATAGATGTTTATTAAAGTGAATTTTAGCAGCCATATTACCCTCGGCATGGGTCAAAACTTCAATAGGTCACTTCACGTTTACAATTTGTAGCACTTGCATCCTACGTTGTTTGGGCAATGAAACAATTATGAAGACTGTTGGCATAATAGTGTTTGCACAAAAAGAAATGTGCAACATCTTTAATGAGTCAGAAAACAAACAGAGCAGCTTGGAGAATTAAAATGCGGCGTAGAAAAGTAAACTATTTTATGAAGTGATAACTCATATTTGTCCATTCAGGTACTCAGGATGGCCATGGTAAAAAAAAAAAACTCCTCTCAATCGCCTCAATAAGTTGGAAAGCAGACACGAAAGCTTGAGGACTTAAACGCACCGTAGAAAATGAAATCATGTGACAACGTGACCATATGGCAGCTCTCTATTCGTCCATAGTGCAGTTGGCCATTATATTCATGGTGAAAAACATTCTCGCAACACATTTGATGAGTCGAGAAACATACACAGGAAAGCTCGGAGACTTAAATGCCGCGTTAAGAAAGTAAACCATCCCATGTCGTGACACAATTACCTGTTCGTTATTCGTCCAGTCCTGTTGGCCATGATAGCCATTGTGAAAAACATTTTCTTATCCAGCACCTTAATTAATCAGGAAACAGACAGGATTGCCTGAAGACTTCAATGCCGCATTTTTAAAAGAACAAGTTTGGAGTGATTTTATTTTTAAGTCGAAATCTTCCCTACACTGAAAAAAAATTCTCGGCGTTTTTACCAAGGTCCGTTGGTACCTTCACCATCTCACTTGTTTTACCAATTATTGGTAATTTTACCAAGACAGACTGGTAAGCTTACCTAAAAACCGGTATTTTTGCTGTTTTTTCCAGGTAAGAATACCACTTTTATTGGTAATCAATTCCCGGTAACTTTGCCGTTTTATCTCGATAATTCTACCACAGTCGATAAAAAATATTGGCGTTTTTACCAGGGTCCAGTAAAATTACCGAGAAAGTTCAATGATTTTACCGAGATTTCTCGGTAAAATTACCAATGCCATAAATGATAATTTTACTAAGAAAAAACTGGGATCAAATAGAACCCTGAATTCTTGGTAATTTTACCCTTTTCTTAGTAAGTACACCGATATTTTTTCTTCAGTGTAGTTGGAAATTCATAATCGAGCAAAATGATTTTTGAAAAATTGACCCGGCAACACTGGACTGAGACCTGGGATGCGCCCACGAGTGCCTAGGGGATGCTGGCTAACAATCATTGCATTGTGGTTGTCGGAATCAGCGAAGGACCGCACTGCTGCCGAGTAGCGCACGAATCCGTTGTTGAGGTTAAAACGAATGCGATTGTTTAAATTTCGGGTCGCGGCTGCAATGCTGTGAGCGGGCTTGCGAAACGATTAATTCATCGGACAAATGATGGGTCTGTAATTCTGTATGTATGTCCGTTAGCTCACGGTACGTCCACTGATCTTCGATTGAGCGGCCAGCGACTCCACGCTTTGTTTCGACACAGGGTATCATCGGGTCGATCCCACCAACGCTCTCTGTTATATGCCGCGAGACAGCGTTTAAAGAGAGGATACTACCTACTACTTTTGTGACGCCCCGTATAGGAGTAAACTTGGTTTCCATCACGAAAATTTTACTTTAAAATCACAAAAATTTTCAACAACTTACCTAAAGAGTTGAAAGAGATCTTCGTCAAAGCTGAGTCGCCAAATTTTTCATTAGGATATTAAAAGAACACTTTTTACAAACCACAATTGGATGAATATCACCATAGGCTTTCGAAAAAGTCTAAAACTCACTCCTTCACGTGATACCTATAATTTGTGACTCATTTTATCGAATTTGTTGGTTCTTCGGCAGTTTCTTCGATGGTCGGCAGTCAGATTTACCCAGAAAGGAAACACAAGAAAACTTGGTGCCAATACTCTGATGTAAGGGGGTTTCCCCATTTTGAAGTACCCCTTCTTTCAATGTAATTCCATGCTTTCCAGGGCTCGGGTGAAAATGAAGCAATGGCGTGGGGTGCTTCGATATATATCAATATTCCCCATTTGAAGCTATGGTAGAGAATCGATTATTAAGGTGTTCGTTGCGAACACCCTGATAATCGATCCTTTTCCACGGCAGTTTATCACTTTCGCACACTTTTGATTCTGTAAGGTAAGCATTGCTATATTTTATTGCACTATGGAGCAACATTGCAGAACCTCTACTTTTCACGGTCAAATAATTCGAAAAAACATTACGATTCTACACAAAATAAATGAGAGAGGAATACTGGAATTTTGAGGGCGAAATTTGTAATACTTAAAGCCCTCATATGAGATGCTTTCTTTGCCGCGGTTATTTTTAACTATCGTAAAATTATTACTCATTTTAAAACACTTCAAACTCCTTGAAAAACTTGGGGAACACTTTCGGTTAAAATCCCAGTACTAAAAACCACCACTAAAAATAATTGGACTAAAATCATACAGACGTCATCGAAGATGCTGCGGCAGAAGATTTTAAATCTAATCTGCGTTGAGACGTTGCAAGATTGTGCACGGACAAAATTTGTGCGAAACTGCACCTGTGCGAAACTGTAGCGCAGCCTTTTCCACAGGTTTAAATTTACGCTAATGTTTAGATGTCTTGTATTGCCTCCAGCTCACGAAAACTTTGCGTTACGTTTTCCTTCGAATCGGTACAGGTATTCGTATGACGTCCGTCTGAAACGCTCCATGAATTCTGCCGTGCTAAGGAAAAACGCCGTATGAGCCTCCAGACGTTGCCAAGTTTCCTCCGATAAAAACCGGATTTACAGGGAAAATTGCGAATATTATTTTCCAAAATTTTCAGAAAATCGTGTAAACAATTTATTCTAAAATATCTGAAAATTTCAAAGTAAAATATACATGAATGTTGTCAAAAATACATCTTTTATCGAGGGAAGTTTGGCGACTCTTGAATGTTCATACGGCGTTCTTCCTCAGCACAGCAGAATTCTTCCTTAGCGTCGTGCGCATACGCAACTGCATTGCAGGAGCAAGAATGAGACAGGAAAGTGCACTGTGCAGAAGCAAAGAACGAGCACCAATGCGTGATGCAGGAAGAGAAATCTGACAGAGGGGTCGAGGAGTCTTGGCATAGTGTATCACGACCACCGTTGCCAGTCACTATCTTGCGGTATTTTCAAAGCTTTGGAATCTTTCGTTTACGTCAAAGTGAGTTCAAAAAAGAATGGACACCCTAGTATCCTGCTATGCTAAAAGTAAAACGCCGTGTGAACATTCGAATGTTGCCAAATTTCACCTGATAAAAATGTATTGGAAAAAATTCATGCATTTTTTCATTGCGATGTTCAGATACTTTAGATTTAATTTAGTTTTAAAACAAAGTGTCCTGAAAAATGGTTTGGAAAATATTCACAGCTTTCCTAATAGATTTGTGTTTTATCGGAGGAAATTTAGCAACGCCTGAATGTTCATCCGGCGTTTTCCCTTAGCACGACAGTATAACTGGATGTTAAAAACATGTTTCAAACTCGTGAATTTCAAAGAGAAAAGTCTTAAAAAAATATTAAAATATCCATGTTAGGGAAGGAACCTTCTTTGTCTTTTTACGTGAAAATGACACCTTATGCAATTTTAAAAAAAAAATTCATCACTTCATTTTCGTAATTATTAACAAAAATTCAATATGAAATTTACTACCAAAATTGATGATCATTCAATCACTGACAAGTGAATACATAGTGACTCTTAATGCGCATTACACAAAAAATATTCGCTCTCAGCTGAGAACTTAAATGAAAGAATTAGGCGGGATGTTCACCCGTAGACTACATTTTGCAATTAGGTTTTACCAATTTTGGCTCGCTTATCACATAATCACATACCTACATGGGAATCAAATGGCATAGACGTTATTTATAAAACGAGCTAAAAATTGTAGTCCTTATTACAAAATGCAGTCCATTTGGCTGACATTAAGTGTTGCAATTGGTCGGTGCCCGAAAGTGAAATTTCCCATTTTGTGGAAAACATAAGAACATGATACATTTTATTCAGCCTAAACCAGATATGTCGCAAATTTTGAAATTCCGCAATTTACGTATCAATCCCTCGACTTGCGCTATATTAATACGGCTTACACAATATATATTGTATCGAGAATTGGCATAAAAAATGCTGAACATGAGTCATGGTAGCCGATTTGCCCCTGGGGCTCTCCGATGTTGGTAAAATCACCGCTCATACTTTCAGCACAGTTCAAGAAGTTTATGATATTCCTGATGGGGAGTTTTTTTCTCAGAACAAGATGGCAACTGCGCGCTATTAGGGGCTTGGTTATTTTTTACTTACCGCTATTAACCGTGATGACGTAAAACTGAATTTAATCACTCCTATGATTTACGCGTGTAATTCACGAAATCAATGGGACCAAGCTGCGTTGATAGAGAGAAAGTGAACGCGATTCGTCAGAACTGAATCTTATTCTTCAGCGCATTCACGAAACCCTATATCTTTTATTCAATGATCAAATATTATTTGGTGAAGGGCGTCATGCGTTATCAAGCCACGCACATTCCCTCAAAGTATGCAACCGCGTCAATTAGTAAACGTACACTGAAAAAAAATTGAAGTTAATTTAATCCTTCCAAAAAAACAAAAATATGATTTTTGTACAAAATTTCGGCCCAATCCAAAAAATGTCACTAATTACCAAAAACAAAAAAAAAACCAGGCACCCAAAAAATATGATGGCAGTACCGTTTGGATTCATCATATAAAAGGAAATGATATCAAAACGGCCCAATTTTCTCTTTCATGCCCATGCAATATACCAAACACCCCAACTTTTTTCANAGAACATTCTGGATGTAAAGAAAGTGTGCGAGAACTTACTCAATGCTGATTTAACTGCTACAGCAGTTACTTTAGCAATGTCAAGAGGTAAAACTAACTGCCGTAGCGGGTAATTTAGCATTTAGTGAGTTCTCGCAAACTTTACTTACATCCAGAATGTTGGATCAACTTCACTTTTTTTTCGGTGTACCTTAATCAATAAAAACTCAAAATTGATTTATGGATATCAGAGAATATAAGGGTGACCTCCGAACAAATAGGGGCTAAATAGCTCAAAATAATAAAATCAATTCGGTTTAAGGATTATTTCAAATTTTCATTTTAAAGTAACACTTTTGAGAAGTTGTTGCAAGTTTTAAACTGCCATGCTTTAGTTGCGAAATGTATCATTAATACAATTCTACAATGCCCTCTATTTGGCACGAAAATAAACTTAGCCGTTTGAGAATTAGCAGTAGTGATTCTTGAAAAGCAAAGCAACACTGGACTTTAACACCAAAAATGTATTTAAAATTATCAATATCTATTAATACTAGTGAGGCAGTCACTGTCTCTTGAAGACTTTTTATTTTAGGAGGACTTTATTGAGTGGTAATAAATACTTCAAAGGGGATGTAAATTTTCAAAATACAAAAATGTATTCTTATAAAAACTTACGTGAACATTAGAAACTTCTACTGTGCACTTTTATGCGCACGTAAGTGGTTTTAAACCAGGGCCGGATTAAGGGGGTGGCCAAATGGGCCGCAGCCCGTGGCGGCAAATCTATAGGGGGCGGCAAATTTTGAAATTTTTTTAAATGTAGGTATAGAAAATTCGAAGTTAGAAAAAAAAATTACAAACGAGAAAAGGCGACAAAATATCTAATTTTCTGAGAGTAAAGTAATTTCTACTTTTGTCGTCTTTCTGTGATACACCTTTAATTAGTCGAGTTAAGAGAGAAACCAAACACGCAATTTGGCCTGGAACGGCGCGACTTAGAGAGAAACGATGACGAGGACTTGAGATGAAAAGGAGAAGCGCTCGGCGCGGCGATCGGCATGTAACACATATGAGCCCTTACATGACTGCACAAATACTTCACGCATTGCGGCAAACATAGTGCAATCAGCGTGAAACGCAAAGCGCCTACAAGACTGAGTGAATACTTCACGCATTGCGTCATATACAGTGCGTTCAGCAGCGGTCGGCGTGAAACTCATAGCGCCTACAAGACTGTCGGAATACTTCACGCATTGCGTCAAACACAGTGCTGTCTACGCGGCGCGGCGGCGGAAGTTAAAATCATTCATCCACATTTATGTTTGTTCTTTCATAATTTGTTCGTTCATTTCTTATGGATGGAAGGCCTTGTCCACACAGAGATAGGTTTAAGAGACTTAACTTTCGCGCAAAGTTCCGTGAACTTTTGCTAGTAGTGTTGACAGGCTTTCCCAAAAAATGTGTTCAACGCAAGTAAACGCGTCTTATGCACCCCTCCCCCGCTGGCACGTTCATTTGATGATTTTTATTGATGTTTCAAAACGAATGAGAAGGGGGCGACAAAATGCAAGCGGCCCATCGGGGGCAAGTAGGTGAATCCGGCCCTATTTTAAACAATTAAATTTAAAGTTCAATGTAAAAATTAACATTTTCTTAAAACCCTCCATGCATGCAGTTCCACTCTTTTACATAAGAGTGAAATAATAAAGGTAGGTTTGATTACGAGATGCAACAACAAGGGTTAGTTCAGCAAGTAATTACGTAAATTAAATAGAATATTAAGTTCTTCATGTACCATCGGAACTCAGGTAATATCCTTCAAGAGGCTTGAATTAGAATTTAGCTTGCGATATGACATCATGCTCATAACTCTCTCGAGTTTCATGTGCATAATGAACATGGCACCGTCAGCTCGACCTTTAAGAATTTTATCCCTCCAAAATTACAAACTTGTGTTCTCTGCTGAAACAGTAGCATGAATTTTTTAACATCGCATCCAAGAGATAAAGAAAACAATATTATTTTATTATTTTTACAACCTCTCAAATATGTTTCCAAGACTAAATGGATTGCAATGAGTAGCAAGGAAGCCAATCGCCCGTTGCCAAAGTTCATCAAAGTATAATGTTTGTAAACGACAACGGAAAATTATATGCATTCGAAAATGTCAGAGTATTTGCTTCATAACCTAGAACAAATCTCCTGAAATTTTCAAAATGATCTACCATATCGTTTTTCCGTGACAAAATAAACGATTCTATGAAACTTGGCAATGACTGATGTGACTTGGCTCCTTTTTGCTTAATGCAGTCCGGTAATCAGAAAAAATAAGAAAGAATTGACCAGAGTTGAAGGGCGGCCTCGGGGTATTTTTGCAATTAGTGGATCAATTCAAGCGGTTTTTTCGCCGAAAGAAATGACTCATATGTCAAGTTTGTCATTATATTGGCAGCAACTTATTTTATGAGTAATTTTAGTAAATATCCCCGTGACACATTGAAGAACTTGCTCATTTATATTATTGATTCAACGTCTCTTTACAGCGTCCATTGGTATAATCAAAACCGAGATTTTATGAAAAAGTTTTAGTGATGGTCATCAATATTAATGCATAGCCAGCGTGATTTCACACTCATCGCTCTACTTTTCTTGAAAACTTCTTCCACTGAACAAAAATATTGAACTTGAAGTTCATTCAGTGATTGTTCTTGAGCAGAAATAATACCTGCATGCAGATAATATATATTACCTATAAGCAAAAAGATATAATCTGTTCGTATAAAATAATTCGTTCAATAAGTCGAAATTTAAAAAAAAAATCACTATTGTCATACTCTTAAATAGTTGACGGACCTCAAAAAATATCTCCGGGATAGAGAAGGGACTAACATAGATCACTCGAACATAAATGTAATTTTTGAAAAATTTATAAAAATTTACAACACTATCAGAAATCATATGCACAAAAAAGTTTTAAATCGCAAATTGGAAAAAATTTCCCATTCTGGATACTTTATTTACACTAATATTTACATGAACAATTATTAAATAGATTCCGTACTTCGAGAAATTATTCAGCACCAATTAATTACAATATCGTTGAGCAGAAAAATCGTTCGAATCGTTGGGACAAGAAAAAAACATTTTTTACCACTATAAATTTCAACGTAGGAACTCTAAATTATAAATCACGGAAACCAACCATCTCCTATCACCAATTTTGATGAAAAGTACTCAACTTTAGTAGACGAGTTTGTCGAGGAGGGTTGATGGATGGAGGTTGCGGGGGAAAGGGAGATTGAAGTGGTGGTCATCGTTGAAGGGCCCACGGAGTTGAAGTTGTTTAGTCGACCTCAATTTTCCTAAAGGATCCCGTCATTTGTTCAACTTCGTCCATTTTGTGGGCTTTTCGACGCATATCCTCGTTGGATGCCACGACATCCTGTGTCAAGTACCAATCCCTGTGTTTTTCCAAAAGCTTCGCCGTGTAATCTGTGAAGAAATATAATTCTTCATAATAAACGTATACGCTGGCTTGCTTTCATTATATATTAATTTATGAGAACGCATGCTTTATATTAGTGGCTAAAAATTTTACATGGATTCCATGGAAGTTGAATTTACGTTTGTTTTCTTTTCGAGATAATTGATTCTTCACACATGTCTTCTCCTTTTTTCATCATTTTTCTTCCTAAAGTGTTGTCATTTCTGACAACAGATAATACACAGTAAAGAGGGTTTTTGTCAATGCTGTACTTACCGCCGGGTGTTATAGCACCCAGCCTCCTACCTAAATTGTCCTCGGTGGATATTTTGCATGCAACAGGAGTATTTCAACAAAGTTGTAAAAATGTTTAATTGATCCATAATCGTTTTCTCCTCTTTTGTCACACATTATTCCTCAGACTTTTGGTCCGGGCC
>NW_017547204.1:3348156-3400519 GCF_001854935.1 Bemisia tabaci | reverse complement strand
CACCCCCCCCCCCCCCCTTGGAGGATGACATTACTGCCGTGCTAAGGAAGAACGCCGATTGAACAGTCAAGAGTTGCCAAATTTCCTTCGATGAAACATGTATTTTTGACAACATTCATGCATATTTTTCCTTGAAATTCTCAAATATTTTATATTAAATTGCGTACAAAATTGTTTGAACATTTTGGAAAATAATATTCAGAATTTTCCCAGTAAATTCGGTTTTTGTCGAGTAAACTTGGCAACCTCTGAAGGCTCATGCGACGTTCTTCCTTAGCTGAATAGAATACTTCCTCTACCTCAGGGTAGCGAGAAAGTAAAAATAAGTGGCTTCAAAACTTACCATCATATTCGGCCAAACGGGGGCCCTTGCCCCCCAAATCACAGGGAACGACGTTCTCATCAACCATGCGGACTAAATCCTTGGTGGAGGGATGGACGAAGAACCTCTCGGCGATTTTTTTCGGGAGAAAACTCTTGAAGCCGTTCAAAACCCTGTCGATACCGGGCCCAGCATTGATGACGTGATACGCTTTGAGCCTGTCCGAGTAGGCCGTGAAGAAGATCTCCATCCCGGTTTTTAACCAAGGAAGAGACTTGAGGAAGTGCGTGTAGCTCAGCTCCGAGCAGTCTACAATTGTCAAGGAGTGTTGATGCCGGTCTCGCTCCAGATAGTAGAGATCCGTGATCATGAACAAAAGTTTCAGATTGTCCTTGATATCGAAGATGCTCGTGTCTTGGCTCGGTCTGTAAAGATTTCGAAGCAAAAATTTGAGACCATGAAAGATGAACGATTTTTTTAAGACAGGGATTTCGAAATTTTAATGGAATTTTATTAGCTTGCTAAAAGATTAGTGGAGAACGGCAAACTTCATTTTTGTGTCGACAGGATGCGTTACATCTCTTTATAATTGAGAATTTGCAGGTGTCTTAAATTTTGTGAATTTCATCTTTAAAATGGTGCTGCTAGGAGAACTGAGTACGATGATATCCTTGGTTTTTAAATTGGATAATTATTGGAGAAAATATGGCAAAATAACCTAATTGCTAAAATACATGTGTTTAAATGGAATATGTCGCCAGGTGACGTCACTCGGCGGCAAATTTTCTCTATTTTGAATCTATTTTTCTACAATTTCCCATGGCAGAAAAAAATTATGAAAAATACTGCTAACTCAGCTCATAACACATTCTCAGATGAAGCAACACAATGTTTGTGTGCAAATTCTCCATATCGCAGTTTTGTACCTTGATCAATTTGAATTGGAGAGCTTCCCTGGTGAAAAGGAGCCCATATCAAAAAATCGCGTTTAGGAAAAATGCATTTGGAATCTAAAAACTATTAACATAATTTATTATACGTCTTCGCTCTGGTATCGGAAACTAAATTTTAAAGTTTTTGGGGACTTAAGTTCAAAGATTCCTTGCCCACAAAATGGCCCTTCGAGATCTCAAAGTAACCATCGGCGGACCGTGGATTGAGTCAATCGGAGAGGTTGGACATAAACTTTTTGACTAAAACAACAAATGAAGTTTAAATCGTCACAATTTAAAGTTGAAAAGGTGCTTCTATGAGAAGATTTTACGAGGAAATCAACGAAACTACTTTTAAAATCTCAGAGTTTTATACAAACGAAGTAATAAGCTTTTAAAGTTTCCAAATTTCGTCCAACCTCCCCCATTGACTCGATCTATTCGTCGCTTGGCTGACATAAGGGCGTAACTACACATTGAGATGAGCCTGGAAAAGCATTGCATTGTATGAAGCCCAGGGTTCATCGCAGATTGTAGTTACGCCTTTATGTCAGGTAGGCGACGTATTGTGCGGCAGGAGTGGGGTCTAGATAAGCAAGATTTAACGCATTTGAATTAAAAGGCACTATATCCATTTTGACTTGAGCCCTGTCATGCATGTGTTCTTATTTGTCTCAAGGCTCATTTCAGAATAGATATAGTTCCTTATGATTTGAATATGCCCTATCATGAATGACTATGTTCAGTTAATACCTCATGAAGACAATACGTTCGCCCTCCTTGGTCCATTTATCGGATAAACAAATAGTGAATGCTTCTCGTGCTTGGATAATATCCTTCCCTTGTGGGTCTCGATTTCTCAGAACCTCTGGATATTTGCTGCGAAAGGAGTAGTAGTTGTCTATTTTCTTCTTAGTCTTCTCCAGTCTATACTTGTTGTGGTGCAAGAAGGTTTTGATCCATTCTTCGTCTTCAATCTTCGGCAGATGTGGCTCTTTGGACATCCACTCTTTCAAAGATTCCACATCTCGCTGGATCCCTTCCGGAGTCAACATTTGTTCAATATCCATACTCTTGAGTGAGGGCTTCCTGTAGTTAAAAATTATACTTGCTTAACTAACTTACAAGTGCAAAAATAACGGATTTTATAATTCAACTTCTTTTGAGAAACAGTTAACTTGAACGAAGTCGAAATTACGTGATGGAAAAACGTTTAAGAATCACAAACTGGGACTTTAACTTTTATTTATTTATTTTTTTTATTTTTATTTTTTGTTTGAGGAGTTAGAACCCAATGGACCCGCCTTCTCCTCTATACACCCTTAGGAATTTTTGGTGTCATTGGTGTATGTCTGAGGGTGGATAGTTATTTGGATTGGCATTTGGCACTAACTCTTTTCCTATACACTAAAACTTCGAGTTACTGAAACTTGTGTTGCCATCAAAATTAAACCAGAGCACTATTTTAGCGTCAATATTCGATACAAGTCCATCAGTTAGAGCTCAAAACTGTTAGTTGTCCGATAAAAATGTTGTGTTGATCTCTGTGTCACGGAGGTGGCATTGGCACTACATGCATCCAGTTACACACGCATACGACGAAACTTTTACAGAATTACAAAATTGAATTTCTTGAATAGTGCACGACAAAAATCAGTGAAAGCACAGGAGTTGAATAAATTTAACACATTATACTTACAATTTTACGGTATCCTGAAACAACTATCCTTAATGGTAGAGATCATACTGACACCGAAGATCCGTCACTAACCACAACCACCAAATCAATAAAACTGTCTCCACTAAGTAGAGCCAATTTGAAGAGACTGTAATGAGTTGGAAAAAACAAAGAGCGACCGGTGTTATGCGGTCGAGACGATAAAAAAAGAAGGAAAATGTGTGGGCTTATACAATGTGCCGTAATCGTTCCTCGTTGGTTTTTCATCGAAGTAAATTTCTACTGTGGTAAGTTACGATTCTGCATTTTCGTGGAATTATGTCATAACGAAATAGGAACGGACAAAAGTCAAAAGAAAGGTGAAGAAAAATTAGATAATGACAGTATGGTCGAGTGAAAATTGCACACCACAGGTAACAAAAAAGGCAGGATTAGTTAAATAATTGTCAGAGGATTACCTTGAGCTCGGTACTCAAAATATGTTATTTCATCGCATATGATTGCAACGTGGGTCCTGGGCCATAATATTAATATTATTTCTGAACAAAAAAAGTGAAATATGAATGGCTGATGTCAACTTATTTTTACTTCCCAAGTACTAAAACATTCATAAAACTTTTGTCATAAACAAGGGGAATTTGGTAAGTTGTGAAAATTGCTTTTTCTGGCTAGGCATTAGAAAAAATGTATCATTCGACCTTTCGCCCGCTACATATGATAATTTATCGCAAAAATTCGAGTTTCGACGGCTGAGATTCTTAGTCGTGGTCAGTTTTAAAACAGTTCCTTTCTTTAGGGACCTCGTAAGGTTTACACCGTGCTTAAGAACGTTTCAGGAAGATCCGTTACATAGTCTCATAAAAAGAGACATTTTTCGATTTTCGATACTTTTTTCGATAAAATACACCATGTGAAAGAAAATCGATAGTAAAAGTCGTCCAACACCTCCTTTTTTTCTCTAAGCAATTTATTTTGATGCTTGATATGCCATAACTTATGATAATAAGCAATTAACCAGTTGTTGCTTTACCATGCATTATTTCTAACTTATGATAATTGTATATGTTTCCTCTAATTGGAAGTTATAATGAATAAAACTCTTAAAAAAAAAAAAAAAAAAAAAAAAAAAAAAAAAAAAAAAAAAAAATGCCATAACTAGAACAAGCCTCTAGGAAAGTTCCGAGGCTTGAAATAAAATTCGCTTCTTCATTTGGTTGCTCCCCTACGTTGGCAAAGAAGCGGGTGGTTTGAGGGTTGCCCTTGGTAAGTTCATGGCCGAGGAAGTGACCCTGGAGCGTCCGTCGGATCGCCGTCGGCGCACAGTGAATCTAGTCCGAAGAAGAGGTCGGACAAAGTTTGGAAACTTTGAAAGCCTATAAATCCGTTCATATAAAACTTTGAGGTTTTAAAAGCGTTTCCATCGAGTTCCTCGTGAAATTTTCTTTCAGAGGCACCCCTTAAACTTTGAAATTTGACGAAGGAAACATCAAACTTTGCAGTTTTAGTTAAACATTTCATGTCTGACCTCTTTAATTGACTTGATCCACTGTGCGGCGCACGGTGGATCGAGTCCATAGGAAAGGTCGGACATTAAAGTTAATGCAAATTTAAAGACTAAAACTGCAAATTTTGACGTTTATTTTGTCACATTTTAAATATTAAGGGGTGCTTCTAGAAGAAAATTTTACGAGGAAACCAATGGAACAACTTTTAGAACCTCAGAGTTTTGTATAAACGGAGTTATGAGCTTTTAAAGTTACCAAATTTTGTCCGATCTCTTCTATTGACTCGATCCACTGTGACGTTTTTAACATAAATCCTGTAACTTTTTTCAACCTAATTTGTTTCTTTTTCTGCAGCACACAATTCTAAAAATCAACCACTGACACCTAAGAATTAAGTTTTATGCTTATCCACTCCAGTCTCATTCAGATCTCAATTTTAGTTGGTATGAAAGGAAACAGGAAAAAAAAAGGATGTACCTTCAATGACTCCTTTCGTCGAAAAATGTTGTTGTTAGCTTCTCCGCATCCCTGCAATCCATCTCATCATTCTGTCTCCACGGCGCACAGTGGGTCGAGTCAATTAGAGAGGTCGAACATGAAATTGTTTACAAAAACTGCAAATTTTGGGGTTTATTTCGTGACATTTTAGACTTTAAGGGGTGCTTCTAGAAGAAAATTTTACGAGGAAACCAATGGCACAATTTTGAAAACCTCAGAGTTTTGTATAAACGGAGTTATAAGCTTTTAAAGTTACCAAATTTTGTCCGACCTCTTCTATTGACTCGATCCACTGTGCGGCGGAAAGGCCCGGTCGCGTGACCGATGACCATGTACAGTGAAATTGAGAGTGGATTCACTTTCGTTCGCAATGACCACCGATCGGCGCGGCGTCCCAAAGTTTCACATTCTTCCGGGCGACCGTGACACCTGACAACCCGCAGTGGAGCAACTTTCCTACGAATTCGGATAACCGGAAGAAAGTCCGCTCGAACCCGAGAGATGCGCGAACTTAACCGCGAAATGTATGCGCGGTTTAATATTCAAATTTATTACGTTTCACATTTTGTCACTTGGAGTCATCTTCGTTTTATCCTTTGTATATTTTTTTGTATCGCCCTTCACCGGCTCCCTACCATTTTGATTTTGGTTAGTTTTAAAATGCCACGAATATAAATGCTGGGCTAATTGCGAAAAATGCGTTTTTGAATTTAAAAAACTTTAAATCTCTGTTTATTTTCAATAGGGAAAATAAAACATGATTGGAGACTTACAACTTTGCAATGTGATAGACGCATTCTTTTTCATTTAGCCACCGAAATGTCCGACCTCGGGTGCAAATGTAATACACCGGAAGTAATGAAACATCAGGATTTCACATTTTTTCTAAATTACTGGCCTCGCCGCTAAAATGTTTCCAAGAATAATTGGATTCATAACACCACACAGGCAAATTCCGGCTATTTCGTACCTAAAATTATAATTGTTAGGCCCTGAACTAGGGTTAAACGTATCCGAACACAAAATATTATAATATTAATAGAATTAACAGTTTCCTATAGGAAACTGTTAATTCTGGCGCTCAGATAAAGTCAGTCATAATTGAGGGGCTTGGAGGACAAAGCGCATAAGTGCAGTTTTTGAGGAAAATTATTTTATGTAAAACTAGTCTGAATGCATATTCTGTGAAAAATTCGCTCCCTAATTCCAATATGTAAGCATCAAAAAGTCAGTTTTATCTTCCCATATTCGCCAATAGCCGCGTAATTTCGAAATTTCCAACACGTTTTCTCGAAATGGCAGAAACTGCACTGATGCGCTTGTGCTTCATGCCCATCAATTCAGGTTCAACCGAGGAATTTTTTAAAATAAACATGAGAAATGCACCTCTTTACGCATTGAACTCGGTTTGGCCAAAAATTAAGATGAAACTAGTATTTTAGCATAGAATTTGCGTGCATCATAATTCCCTCAGGTATGATTCATGGTTGCGCTGTTCTTTTCACACTGAAAAAGAAGATTGGTATAGAGTTTACCATTCCTTCGCGCTGTATTTCACACAGCGTCAATTCAGAGTCAATTCTGCCAGAAGAAAGGTAAACGTCACTATATACTGGTACAGGTAACCTCTGGTTCCTCTGGCAGAATCGACTTGGAAATTGGCAGAATTAACCATTCCTTCACGCTATGTGTGTGCACTGGAAAAAAAACACATTGGATCTAGAGTCCAGACTCTTGAAAACATTGACAAGAAAAAATAGTCTTGATTCAATCGGATTTTTGCTTCAATCAAAACGAAATCCGCTTAAATTAAGAGGCTTGGCTCTTGATTTAAGCTAGATTCTGATTGAATCAAGAGTGCTTTTTCTTGTCGATGGTTTTAAGAGTCTGGACTCTAGATCCAATGTGTTTTTTTTCCAGTGTATGTGAAATACAGCGTGAAGGAATGGTAAATCCTACCAATTTTTTTTCAGTGTAGCATGATGTTTGTCTTTGAATGGTTTCTTTCACGTGGTTTCGTTCACTGTGCGAGTTCCGATCCGATTGGTCGAGCAAAAGGATTAATTTTGAGAGGCTGCCGACCGCGCGCAGGTGAGGAGGTGAAATTTTTCGAGTGGATTTTGGTTCGATTACCGCTCGCGCTCGAGTGTGTTGTCCGGCTTCGACTTCCTAGCCGGCTTCAGCGCCATGTCCGCCGTCCGGTCTCCAGGAGTGCAATTAATCTTCACCGGTTGCGCAATCCCGTTTGCCCACTGCCAGACCAAAAACGCGACAACGCACAATGAAGTTCCTTTCCTCCAGGTCGAAGATCCGAAGACTCGAGGGTTTTCCGCCGCACAGTGGATCGAGTCAATAAGAGAGATCGGACAAAATTTGGAAACTTTAAACGCTTATAACTCCGTTATACAAAACTCTGAGGTTCTAAAAGCGTTTCCATTGGATTCCTCGTGGAATTTTCTGCGAGAGGCGCCCCTTAAACTTTGAAATTCGACGAAGTAAACATCAAAATTTGCAGTTTTTGTTAAAAGTTTCATGTCCGACCTCTCTAATTGACTCGATCCATTATGCGGGTGGATCAAGTCTATAGGAGAGGTTCGACAAAATTTGGAAACTTTAAGAGCTTATAACTCCGTCTATACGAAACTCTGAGGTTTTAAAAATTGCATTGTTTTCCTCGTACAATTATGTTGTAAAAGCACCCCTTAAAGTCTAAAATGTGACGAAATATACATCAAAATTTTCAGTTTCCGTAAAAAAGTTAAAGTCCGACCTCTCTAATTGACTCGAACCACTGTGCGCCGTGGAGACGGAATGATGAGATGGATTGCAGGGATGAGGAGAGGCTAACAACATTTTCCGACGAAAGTAGTCGTCAAAGGTATATCCCTTTTTTTCCCCTTTTCCTTTTTTACCAACCGAAATTGAGATCTGAATAGGACTAGAATGGATAAGTTTAAAATTTAATTCTTAGGTGTCAGTGGTTGATTTTTAGAATTGTTTGCTGCGGAAAAAGGAAAAAATTAGGTTGAAAAAAGTTACAGGATTCATGTTAAAAACGTCTATCAACGTTGCTCCACGGTTCAACCGATTTTCAGACATTTTAGTTTAAATTGTGTACAAAATTGTCTGAAATTTTTGGGAAATAATATTCAAAATTTTCCCAGTTATTTCGGTTTTTATCGGAGGAAACTTGGCAACATCATAAGGCTCATACGGCGTTCTTCCTTAGCACGGCAGCGTGGTTTCGCGGTTTGGCCATCGATATCTGAACATAGTAAGCCCGCTCACCATCTCGTAATTGCACCATGCCTAGACACTCATCGCACTAAAAAAACAAATTCAGAGACCCAACAACGAAGCCAAAAAATTATTTTCACTTTTACCCGCGAGGTAGCGCACGATGCGCGGCCCCAAACTTTGGGCGGGGGAGTAGACACGGATCTGGAAAGGGGGGGGGGTGGGATTCGATCGCTCATTTCAGCCCCCCCGGCGAAACCAGATTAAGCTAGTATTTATATGCTAATGCGCCACGTCAATAAATATTTTCGTGATCAACACGTTACTCAAGTCTTGTGTAACAAATTCGAATTTGCATTTACCACCGGAGAGAGAAGATGAATAAGCCTCCTCCAAAACGAGAGGCAGCATTGCCAAATTACTCGCATTATAACCTGATTATCCGTCACTCGCTGCCGTGTAAGCAAAGCCTGGTTATGGTTGTGAGGGGTCCCCATTGGTTACTCGATTTTCGGCGCTGTACTACATTTTTAAAAAAAAAACCCCTTTTAAATCTAGGGACTTACTAAGTTCTTTTTTATTTTCGCCAAGACACTTTTTAATTTTTTTTTTTTATTTTTTTTTAGTGAATTTTACTCGCGATTTAATATAGGATGCTTGAAATTTTCAAAATATTCATGATTTTCCTAAAAATTAAATATTTTATAGGATGTACTTTAAAAATCAAAATTTTTTTCGGTGTCTAACCCTGGTGCGATAGGATACGGGACTTATTCATTCAAACAAATGCATTGATTCTGTAGTATCAGAGACAATCAAGCTTGATATCTTTCAATCCGACTTTCGACGGAAAAAATACTGTCATGTCAGAAGACTGTCATGAAGAATAAGTATTAACTTTACGTCAAAAATTAGGAAAACAATGGAAATAAAGTAAAAATGCGGAGAAAATTGAAGCCGCAAAGATGTTAATAGATCTATTCCACATTCAAAAGGTGAGTATTTTTCTTGAGAATTAGTAGATTTATCTTTGATTATAAAATAATTAATATTAATTAAATAATGGTTAGTTAATGGTTTTATTAATTTATTATTATGACGTGTAAGTCATTCTGTGGATTATTTTCGATGTGGCAACTAACCCAGGAGATGATGTATTCTTCTGTATGGTTCCAGGAATTGAAACTGTCGATTTGATGGATCGATCGATTTTGGTAATTTTTTCACTTTTTTATTTTTTTTTTTCATTTTAATTTTTTTTGGCAGTCACGGTTGGCGGAGAAACTTGACCGTGGCTTTGGTCAAATTCCTAGCTACCGTCGGCTACAGAATCTTCACAAATTTACGTAATGCATTGGCCTCTTTTCTTCGCTTCAGGCCACGTTGATATGGACAAGCGTTTGGCTCTCCTGTCATTTGTCTAATTGAGCATACATTTCAAAATTGAGGAAAAGAGTATAAAAATGTGTGGGGTTAGGATTATTTACGTCTGCCTAAGAACTGGTGAAAATGAAGAAATTAGTAATCAGTTCAATGAACCGAGAGGTTAATGAGAAAAAAAAAAGGTTTAATTTCTGGGGGCCAGGACTTGGGCAGCACCACTGGGCATATTTCCTCATTAAAATCCCCCTAAATATGATGAGTATTGAACTTGCTGATTCATGTATAAAATTCGCAAATTCATTCATGTGTTAGCTAATTAAGACATGTTGTCTATTATGAACCCAAGTTGCCTTTTGTTCCAAATTGGACGCAAAAACATTAACATGCTTCAAAGTTAAAGGGGTTTCTTAATCGCGTTATTTACCAACAACGATTAAAACATTTCCTAATTTTTTGAGATTTGGAATCATAAACGTAAGTGCAAACTACTTGGGTGAATCCTTATTCTGAGATGAAACATAAATGGAGTTACTTCACTCGCGCTTTGGTTTAGCGTATTAAAAACAGAAAAAATACAGATGGCATATGTATCTATATATAGCCTGGTCATTTTTGATGTTAGTAATTTGGAACAAAACCATTTTACAAGTTTTTCAGTCCTTACGTGGAGTAACGCTCTTATTTCACTGATCAGAAAAATGATCAGACTTTGAAGACGTTCACCATGTTCTGTGTGATTTTGTATTTCTTTCAGGGAACAAGTTTTGAGATGCTAGACTTCTTATCCTGTACGTCAATCCTTTCATGTCATAGTATTGATGCAGTGGCGAGAATGCAATTCATTGCAGATGAGCCTGAGCCTCTGCAGAAGCGGTGCTCAAGTCTACATTCATGGAGCTGCCAATATTTGGGAACTGACATGACGCCTGCAAGATGCTCACGACTAAAATAGAATCACAGGCGTAAATGGTGAACGCACTTTCTCTTCAACCACTGACTTCCTTAGAAATTTTGATCGCAATAATCGAAATGACAGATGAGAACGCACAAACTTTTCATACGGTGCGTTTGATTCCTTTCCTGATTCCGAACGGATACCGCCTTCCCCCTCCCCCTCTCACTCTTCCAACACTCAACTTTCTGATTGTTGTAACTCCTTGAATGAGGTGGAATAACAAATGAGTGCAGATTTTTTCGAAAGGTACTCGTTCATTTCGACAAAGTTAGTCAGAGGGGACGAACTTTCTTGAGCGAATGGATGCCTGCTCGTTAGAAATAATTTGTGGGGTTTTCACATTTGATATCGTAGAGAATTTGTGTAGCGACAAAATTTGTTCAAATAAATAAGTAAGCGGTTATTTCCGTTATAATTCGTAGGTAGAGTATTTATTTTTATCAAAAAATAGGTTTGTATTTTATGTACGTTTCTTAAGTTGGTACCCTCCTGTAATTTAGGGAGTTAGCTAAATTTAAACACAGATGGGAATTAAGTGGATTGCGTTAGGCAGGAAGGAACCAAGCCACATCAGCCGTTGCCCAATTTCATCGAACATTTTATTTTTTGCAGCAGAATGGTTGTGTCGATTATTTTGAATATTTTAGGGAATGTCTATCGTTTCAGCGGAAATTTTCTGAAAGGTTTTAAAAAATCTTCAATGCCGGAGAAATAAGTAAATTTAAAAACTCAGTTAAATACTTGTTTTACAAATGACGGGTCGCTATATTGTAATAATAAATAGTTCTAGATAATTGGAGTCCAACGGTTGGCTGACCTTTCGGGCGCTAAAAGCTCCATGACCTAACCTCAAAATTACTGTCCTTTCCTTGCTCTCCCCATACTGCCGTGCTAAGGAAAAACGCCGTATGAACATCCAAGAGTTGCCAAAGTTTCTTCGATAAAATGCTTATTCTTGAGGAGAGCTAGGAATATTTTTCCTTGAAATTTTCAACAGCTTTAAGCGAAATTGCGAACAAAATTATCTGAAAAATTGGAGGGAAAATATTCAATAGTTTACCAGGAAATTCTTGTTTGATCAAAAGTTATTTGGCAAAGCCTGATGGCTCATACGGCGTTCTTCCTTAGCACGGCAGCATAGAGTTACTCAGCCGTGCTAAGGAAGAACGCCGTATGAACATTCAAGAGTTGCCAAATTTCTCCAAATAAAACATGTATTTTTGAGAACAGAAATGCGTATTTTTCCTTGAAAATTTAAGATATTTCAGACAAAATTACGAGCAAAATTGTCTGAAAAAATTGAAGAAAAAAATTCACGATTTTCTCAGGAAATTAGCTTTTTATTGAAGGAAATGTAGCAACGTCTGAAGGTTCATACGGAGTTCTTCCTTAGCAAGGCAGTACTTTAGGTTATATCACTTGCGCAGTCAGTGGATATATTTAAAATATTTCATCTCTGCCCTCGGATTCGTGCGACAATGACGCGATTTCCCGGGGCACGCGGCGGCTGAGCAATAATAAAAACTTATCGTCTGGACTCGCGAAAATTCAGAAAGCTCGGATGTCAAGGCTCCGCGGTCGGGGGCGTCGGCGGAGGCGTCGCGGCGCGGGGCGCGGGCGCCGGCCGGTGGAAAGTGGGGATCCGAAGGCCGACCGGTGCTCGATGCCGGCATCACCCGCTCAACGCACAGTGGATCGGGTCAACGAGAGAGCTCGGACCAAATTCGGAAACTTTAAACGCTTATAACTCCGTTTATACAAAACTGTGAGGCTCTAAAAGTGGTTTCATCGGTTTCCCAGTGAAATTTTCTTCAAGGAGCACCCCTTGAAATTTGAAATGTGACGAATTAAACATCGAATTTTGCAGTTTTGCTTAAAAATTTCATGTCCGACTTCTCTGCGTGACTTGCTCTACTGTGCGCCGAGAGCACTTTCATTTTCAGCGACCGATGCGATGGATGCTGGCTCCTGGCACTCCTCGAGTTCGGGGCGATCGGCGCGATACGACGCCGCGACGCTTGCTCACGTCTGACTACCGTGGCGTCATGGTTTGGCCCAAAATCCGTGCGGGCGAAATAGCGGACAAATCGCGAGGAAGAGATGCGTTGTTAAAGTCGGTGGAATTTTAGCAAAGTAGGCTCCAATAGGCATAGGCAACTAAACTAACTCAGGAACAAAGTGTGGAGTGTCACGGAAATTGAAGGAGCTCCAAGCCGGGATCCTGCTTCCGAAGGCCATTACCATCACTTACTCACTCTAACAATAGGTTTTAGGACATTTCGTCAATGATTTTTTGTCCGCAAACCTGTTTTTTCCAGCAATTTACGTCCACGCGTTTTTTCGGCACGGAGGTTTTGGTCCACGAGCCAGTTGAGACCCAAAGATAATTGGTCCACATGTAAATACAAACGAGATTAATATCGATACCATCGCTTGGAAAAGGTTTTACGAATATTTGTCACGTTTTAAAAATATAAATGTTTACAAAATGAAGCAATAATTTCGTAAAAAAAATAAAAAAAAATAAAAAAAAAGTACCTATACATATGTAAGGTATATTGCACATCGAATATTTTAAGGATAGAAATAAAACCATATATTCACCAATGATAATTATTTAAAAAGATAAATCACATTTCATTTAGAAAATGAGCAACCATAGCAACACCTCCTTCTCTCTCAATTTCATATCGTCAATAAAATTTTACATACCGACTAATATATAACGCTTGGACCAAGTCACTGTTGCTTATTTTGCGTGTGGGCGTAAACTACTGGATAAAAAAGGTACGCGAACAAAACATCGTCGACAATATGTCCTGAACCCCTAACAATAAGTTTAAAACCATGAGTCGTAACTTTCCATCAAAGCAGATATTAATGAACCGCAAACCCTCTCATCATCAGGCGAACTTTATATGATTTTTTGCTCAATAAGTTGCTCACTATAACCAACAGTTGACTGGCATGCTTTGCGATATATCGATTTATCTGCCATTCAAACCTATCGAAAAAGATCGATAATGTGTTTGCAACGAACACCTTTATAATAGATTCTTTACCATAGCTTTAAATGAGGAAATATCCATAATCGATCATGCACGCCTCGCCACTGATAACCAACCAACTAGAACCAAAAAGTAGCGTCCTGCGTCATACCCTCCGAATGTAGTTTTTCCTCAACTTAAATTTTATTTTAACCGTTGACCTAGTCTGGTACTTTTTAAAATAATTGATGATTTCCTTAACTTGATTACATTTCCTAGATTGTCAATGTGGGCTCGTGGGGTCTCTAAAATATATATTTTCTGATCAGCCCTAGGGTTCATCTAGCCTTGTCTATTTCGTGCCATGATGTGCAATATGTATGGTTGTATAGCGCATCAGGCCTGGTTTGGAAAATCAAAGAAAACTCGTCTCAGAATGAAAATAGGGATTTATTTATTTTTTTTTTTAAATTTTTTTTGTAATTTAGCTTTTATTGTTCTCAAATACATGAAATTGCAATATTTATATTATGATGGTATTTACATTTTCTTAATGCACGTAGCTTTCTTTGGCAGACATACGTCCACATTTTCCCTGGTGGCGCTAGATCATTTTTCCTACATCAGGTTTTCCTAATAATTTGTTCCTACTCGTTATTTTTGTCCCATTACAGTAAGTCCTACTAGTCAGACGTCCCACCGGCTTTTTTCCAAAGGGTGTTTGTCCTAATAATCCAATTATAATTGAAACGTAAATATGAGCAGAGTAGAGGGAAATGCTTCAGAGAGTGTAAAGTTTTCTCTGCGAGCCAAATATAAGCGCGTGAACAGGAGACATCACAATCGGAGCCTCCTATACCCTCAATATTAAGAAGAGGATGAAGCTCCACTACTTACGGGCATTCGGCCTCAACTTAAACTTGTGAGTTACCTATGTTGTTTTTTTTACTTTCTCGCTCCCCCAGTTTTAAAATTGAATTTAGGACAAATGCTCCTAGGAAAAAAGCCAGTAGGACATTTCACTCGTAGGACTAACTGTGATGGGATAAAAAAAGAGTAGGAAAAAAGTATTAGGAAAAATTGCAGAGGGAAAAAAGTTTTAGAAAGAATGACTTGCCACCGTCCCTGGTCAGTAAGCCTTTGGTAATTTTTCATCCTGGCGAATATCCATCAAGTTGCTGCGTAACTTCAAAGGGATCGGATGGCGTCGCAGGCAGCTGGTGCGGCTCCCGGTGTTCCTTTGGTGGCGGCGACCATTGTCTGCAGGAAGCGTTACGTATTCCGTTAGGCGCAACGCACGACGGCGAACAACGGACCCGGGCCCGGGGTGTCATCGACCATCTGAAATTCGACGATGGTCGCTTCCGTCGATAGTCCCAAGTTCATTACCGACGCCATTAGAATTCTGCCCGGCTCCAATCACTGCCACGCAGGAAGGACAATGAACACCTAGCAACTCTTGTGATCCCGCTGCGGGCTCCGTGCTCTGCGCATTCACAACCGCATCGCCAGAGCTTTGCATCCCATCGACGTTGCTAACAATACTGCCTTGCTAAGGAAAAACGACGTGAGAACCTTCAGGCGTTGCCAAATTTCCTTTGATAAAACACCAATTTCCTGGTACACTTGTGTAAGTTTTTCTTCCAATTTTCCAGAAAATTGTGTGCGCAATCTCACCTGAAATTCCTGAAAATTTCAAGGAAAAATATTCATAATATTCCGCAAGAATAAACATTTTATCGGAGGAAATTTGGCAACTCTCGAATGTTCATACGGCGTTCTTCCTTAGCACGGCAGAATATAAATCTTGTCGTGTAAATTGGACCGCGTTAAGCAGGAAGGAACCAAGCTAGATCACCTACTGCCAAATTTAATTGGGCAGCTTAATTTCTTACATAAAAACGGTTGTGCAGATTTTTGTGCAAATTTCAGTGAGTCTTCTGCATAGTACAAAGCAAATTCCTGAAAAGTTTTAGGGGCATCTGTCAAAACGTTCTCTAGTAAAAAATTAAATTGCCCAATTGAATTTAGTAATAGCTAATGCGGCTTGGTTCCTTTTTTTTATCGCGGTCCATTTAAGGAAATCATCGGAAAATATGCTGATATGTCAGCGTTTTCTTTTCTGATCGAAGTGAGCTTTGCGCGATTGCAATTAGCCTCGGGAATGGACGATGGATGCAACTGAAGCGTAGCAATTCAAAACACCCAGTTAATTGGATGTCGCCCAGATTTTGCACTAGAGAACGCTTTTGACAACAGTATGACATTATATTTCACGAACCGTTTAAGCAATGTAATCTAGTGAGACAAAGGTTAAGTTCACAGGTCGAAGCTATTTGTCGACCAATGATGATTTCCTTAACCGATTGGCAGATGTAACGCACTTCAGGTTCGCCTTCAATTTCACTGTGTAGGCAACAAACACACTATCGAGTTGGAATAAGTGGATTGCATTTTGCGAAAAGGATCCAAGAGCATTCCAATGTCGCTAAGATTGTGCAACTTTGTTTACCTTGTAAATATAAACTGATCATGAAAAAAAGTTGTGTCTTCACTCTCAATAAACTATAAATTCATAACAAAAATTACCTTTGTAAATTTAATTTTTGGCACGATTTCAGTGATTTATTGCAAAGAATGTAAGTTGCACAATCCTAGCAACATTGGAATGCTCTTGATTCTTTTTTGCAAAATGCAATCCAAGTATCTGATCAAAAAGCCCACAAACATCTCGCACCATACATTTTGATTGAGCCAATAGATAAAGCGGAAACTGTTGGCAAATATTGTCAACTTGTGGTTCGCCTTCAATTTCGCCGAATAAGCAACACACGCACAAGAGAGCACGTTTATTTATCTATTCAAAAAACACACAAGTATCTCACTGTATGTACTTGGATAGGGCCAATGGACCCCTAGACAAGGTACAAGTTTAAGCATTCTAATATATGCTATCTCCTCTTTCAGATTTCTCGTGACAAAAAATCACGTGATTGACTCTCAATCGAGATATTACCGTTTGTATTTATCACTGATTTTAAAAAGATATGAGTTTTCTGCTGACTTGAGAAATAACAGTATACGTGAGTTAATTCGCGCGCTACTACTGTTTTGGCAGGTTTCAAGGAGTGTTATTCCTCATCTGCTCTTTGTTTTTCGAAGAGCAAACAATGTGCCGCGACCGACAAAGGGCCGGTGTGCTGTGATGACGTATGCAATTCTGCTGTGTTGTTCACTCTAAGGAAAATTTAAAACCCATCATAAATTATCAAGAATTCATTAAACGATTAACCAGGCTTGAATTTATGTTAAACATCTCATTGAAGTTGATGCTACCTTATATGTTATTTTATCGAACCTCGTTTTATCCATTCATGAGGCCGTTTCAGGGGCCCATTAATCCTAGATCCAGCCTTGAACCCTCGATTTTCCGAATAGTTTGAAGAGATGTGGTTTGGCTCTTCATTCCGCGTGGACATTTTCGCGAGGTGTTTTCCATTAAACACATCCCGGTACAGTTATGATTCAGAACGGAGACCTTGCTTTTTCAGTTCGGTCGAATTTCCGACAACGCCCAAGTGACGACAGCGCAGGGGACAGGCGGCTGGTACGTGTCTGCTCTGCTCCGGTGCACGACATCGACATGGACCAGGTGATCCAGTCTTCTCTCATTTACTCTAGTTCAAGCCTCCTCGGGGCAGAATGATCTACTGCGTTACTCCAACAGCGTTAGAGAACTCGCTGCCAATGTATGTAACACTCATCATGATTAGATCGTTACGCGCACGTGATTTATATTACAAGACTCGATCGAAAAGCTTCATTTCCTTGTACTACATTAAAGAAAAAGGGAAAGCTCTAATATGTTTGTATTAGAGAACTGTCCTGCTGAGAAAAAACGCCGTATGAGCCTTCAGGCGTTGTCGAATTTCCTTTGATAAATCACGAATTTTCGGGAATATTTAAAAACATTTTTCTTTCGATTTTTCAGGGAATTTCGTTCATAATTTGATCTGAATATTCTAAAAATTTCAGGAAAAATATTGATAACTTTTCTCAAAAATATAAATTTATCGGAGGAAATTTGGCAACTCTCGACTGTTCACACGGCTTTTTTCCTTAGCACGGCAGAAAAGCACTCAGCTGTTTTCTTTGTAGGCGCGTTTTTAAGTTCCAGGAAAAAAGTGAGCATCGTTGAGATGAAGAACACGCTCACCAAAATTTTAACTATCAGTTTTGAGAAAACTACACTACCGCTGAGTAAATAAGTAATTATAGAAAAACGATTATCGTCCTGCGTGCGTTGGCATCGAAAGCATTAAATTAAAATTACACAGATTATTCTATTTTAAAGCCTTTTATAATTTTAAAGGTTTTTAATTTTCTGAGGTCCCGAATTCAGCATTTCTATTTTCCTCTCTATCAGCTAATTTCACCACTTTTCCATCGATTTGGCCCTAAAATCGTCCATGAAAGGGATATTCGAGCAACGAAAAATGAAAATACTCTAATTCAGCACGTACACAATGAGGCTTTTCCCTAAAATTTAGCTCTGGTAAAGCTCTTTTGGAGGCTCCGAAAGTGATTAGAATATCCATGAACTCAATTTGCTGAAAATTCTAAGCTTTCGGAAAATGTCGATTTTTTTCAACCGCATTCACGCCCTAAAAAAGAAAAACTGTTGTAACGCATTTTTTAGGATGTTTTTCAAGCCCATGAAAAATTCCAATGAATAATGTTGATTTCTTCAGGTTCCAAAATTCGATTGTCAACTTGTGCTCAAATCGCGTTTTCTGGCGATTAGACAGGTCTCGGAAATTATGAACACGTGCGACTAAAAGTCTGAAAATTTGTCTAAATGCACACATTTTAGCAAGGTTTTACATGACAAAGTTTAGTACAATCATCCTCGAAACATTTTCCGCATGCTCTCTCTTATACTTCAATGTAGCCACATGTTCAAGTGCAATCAGTCACACTCATTGCAAATCGCCTATCGGGTGGCACGAAAGGCAGAATGGCTTGCTGCTAAAGATCTGAAACTTTGTCCACGAACACACATGTTTGCGTGTATTAACGTGATCAGCACAATTCCCCCGAATAAGTTTTTAAAAATCATTTTTTTGCAGGAACCTTGCCACGCACATATAGTTGTTGCTAAATAGATGGAGGATTACACCCGAAAGTATCGATTCCAATATGTATAGATATTGGAATCGATACTTTAAAACAAGCGTAATTTCTTGAATATATACGAGGGTCGTCTAGGATGGTTTTTTTTTAATTTTTTGAGAACTAATAATACTAAAATTCAACTAATTTCACCGTTGAGTTCAGTAAACTCAAAGCGTTAATTGATACCCACGGTTTTTTTCAAATTTAAACATAAATGCAGGAATCTTTTCAGAGACTTTAACACAAGGCAAAAAAGTAGGCGAGCCGACAAGCACGAATTGCTTGACACCTGAAGATAATAGTATTTAAAAATTTGATCACACGAGGGACGATTTACTACACGATGGGTTGCCTAGACGGCAAAATGCAGGCATCACCTCAGAGACTTTAACGCAGGGTGAAAAAGTAAGCGCGCCAACAAACACGAGTCGCTTGACGATTTGAGACATTCTTATTTAAAAATTTGATCACACAAAGGACGGTTTACTAAATTAGGGATTGCCAAGATAGCAAAACGCAGGAATCACTTCAGAGATTTTAACGCACGGCAGAAAAGTAGGTTTCACCGACAAAATACTGCAAACTAAACTCACTAAGCACTCTCAGATGCACGAAAAAAATTATATTGCTGACTTAAGAATTTTGTAGCTAAAAAAAGTGTCCGACGTGTTTCAATGTAGATTTTACAATACAAAAATGCTTATTTTACTACACTCGTGGTTAAATAAGCTTCCGTTTATGGTAAGATGTGCATTTGAAACATGTCGAACATATTTTTTAAAACTTTAATTTTTAAATTAGCAATCCATTTTTTCCCGATTGAAGCAATAAAATTTGTATGCGCACAATTTCCATTGTAATGTTCATCAGCATTTTAACTCTCCTTTCGGTTGTGGAATCGAAAAATCATCTGGATGATCGCAAATCCTCATGGCAACCGCGTAAAATCTGTCGCCGCGCTGCCGAACCGTGCGAAAACGCCGCTTGTAACCGCCCGCAAAACGGGTCCACGGCGAGCGGCGAGCAACGTCGCGGATGGCAGCCTCTTGCATCTGGCTCTGGTGGGTTCTGCGCCGACTCAGTCTGGTCGTTGCGCCGGGGCTAGTGAAAGTCCGACGCATGCGCCGTAGCTCTGCGCAGCCTCGCGCCGCGGCCTCCTCACCGACCGGCCAACTGGTTCACAGTTAGTCCCCGACTATCTTACGATGCGCGCCAAACTTGACTTGTTGTTGTGCCTTCTGTTTGTTTTGGGAGTCGGTAAGTTCCATCACGTCACTTTCTCTGTTCTGCCGCGCATTTCGGGCCTCCCCCCGAGCCCCCTGCCATTTTAACGCGTCCGTCGGGACTCGGTCCCCCTAGCCCTTAGCTCCCCACCTCGAAGATATGCCGCCACCCCAGCCTATTAATTCTAATTGAAATGCGAGCAAATATAAAACTTATGAGGGTGTTACGAAAAAATAATAAATACAAATTTTCTCCGAAAAAAAAATAACTTTTGATTATGATATTAAATTGTCTACGGTTTGCGCCTTCAGCCTAGCGGCAACTATACCTTTAGCAAAATTGTCATGAACTGTGGGGAAATCCTCTTCAAACCACACGTTTTAATTTCATTGTCTCTTGAATCATACCGAAAAAATACAACCACCTGTTACGCAACATATATGAGACGCGGCGAAAGCTGTGATGAGCTTTTTGAAGCATATATTGAGTTTGATTTGACTATAAAAAGTACCCGAGATAGTGGGTGGAGGCAAATCGTTAGAAAGATAATGATGTTTACAACCAAACGCGTTTGAAGTTTCAATGTTGTTAGCTGAAATCTGGTCTTTTTGTTCGGAAAACCACCATACATCTGTTAATTTAGCAGCTATGGTTATGCGATCTTTTGTGTGTGTGCTTAACACAATATCTAATTAAATTAGCTGTCCTTTAGAAAAAGATCAGTAATTCAGGATCTTGTTTCACTGACCGCTCCATACCAGTAAACCTCGAGACATGGTCACTAATTATGTCCTAAGCAATAAGTTATTCATTTAAACCAAACTTTTAAGGAATAAGAACTTTTCAATGCTATAACTTTAGAACTTCAGATTGCGAAATTTTATTATGTACTTTACTTTTAGTAAACTCTCAGACAATCTCGAAATAAATTAATTAAATATGCGAGGCTATGTGTAATGCGATATTTTTTTCGAATTAAGAGCTTTTTTGAGCTTTATCAATTGTTGAAATTTTCTTATACATCTCCAGAAAATTAATATTAAATACCAGATTTATCCTTATATTATTATTATGAAATGAATTTAAGTAAAATTTACCACAATCTCGATAAACTCAAATTGCGTGAGAGTATGGTAAATAATTATAAATAATTTCGAAATTCCGAATTCTTGCAAAAAAAGTGATTTCACTTTAGCATGATTGTGACCGAAAAAGAGTGTGCCAGAAATATTTCTCTCTTGGCGGTATTTAGATTGTCTCATTTTTCAAACCTTTCAGTGCTTGTGCATATCTGCGTAAACCTGTCCTTCCATACGAAAATTATCAAAAAACCTATTCTTTTCAAGGTTATTTCGTACAATAAATATTGCAGTGCAAAAACTTCATACTGTATGAAAAGTAGATTTTTAAGAATACTGTCAATAGAACACTGAGACCTACCGGCACAATACACTAAAAATACAATCGATGATCCACAAATTTTGCTATTTGATAATGAATCATCTACAAAGGACCACTTTCCGTTTTTTCGTTCGTGCATGAGAAATTACTATATTCTAAGTTTTCCAATATGGAGAAACTAAAACTGCAGTGAATACACCACACTCATTCGTTTACCTGAAATTGAATTCGAAAAGTTAAAACACGGATATCAGCACATACGATTATATCTGAAAGTGACGAGCCAATATAAATTTCAAACTCAGCTTTGCATATTTCTCTAAAAATGCACAATTTACGTCGCAGATAGGGAAACATGTGGTATCAAACCCATCTGCATATCGACGGAGAAACTACCAAACCACGTATCTCGGTTTGCGACGTCGAAGACTTCCTGTCATGCTTTATTTTTTAAATAGAAAACTACTCAATGTCAATTCGCGAAAACTACCGTGATTTTTCCTCTTGGTGCGGAGAAAAATCTGTGAAAATTGTAAGGAATGATATTGATTTGACCACCTTCAAAAAAATGAAATGTGAGTGGAGATTTTTAAACACCGCAAACGAGATACGTGGTCTGGTAGTTTCACCGTCGATATGCAGTGGCGTAGCAAGAGGGGTGTAAAGCCCCTCCTCCTCCCCTCAATGACTGAAAAATTTCCACCGAAGAAACCTCATTTTCGTGATGTTCATCAATTTTTCACATTTGCAACCCCCCCCCCTCTCCCACCCTTCCCCACCCATTGGACATTTTTGACCCAAGAGTCCACCTTTCTTCATTAATAACCTCTAGCTAAGCCACGCACATGTTGACAAATACATTCTTCCATGTTTTAGTATACTTGCAGTCCATTCCCAGAGTTGAGTACCACTAATTTATTGACGATGAGCTTTTTTTCAACAGACATAACCTATATGTATAATGGAATACCATTAAGGTATTCCAGCGGTTAGAGTTAAGTGCTGAGAGACTTGCAGTCAACCTTTCAATGCTTGCAAGACGGTTAATGCTGTTATGCAAAGTAGGTAGGGACGCGTCAAATGATACCATCAAAGGTCAAGAAATTAAGATCATCAGCAAGTCGCGACGTTGCTGTTAATTTATTACTGGCGCTTTAATGGGGGTGACACAAGATTTCAGAGAATGATCGCTGACACAGGGCGGTGACCGTTTGTTTCTTAATCTGCGTTTAGATGCTTTGCGATTAACAGAAAGTGGCAACACTGGTCCATTGATCAAACCGCATCGAATGTTAACGCAGACGACACCTAATGAAAAGCACGGTTTCATTGGACTGCATTTTGAAATTTGGAACTATAAATTCTGCGGTTTAAAAACAACGTATGTGCCATTAGTTTCCCCATGCACATAAGTGATTCTTCAGATGAGCCAGAATTTATAGCTCCAAATTGCAAAATGCAGTCTAATTATGGGGTACGTTTTGAAAGTACACCTTTGGTGGCTACTGTCACCTTGCTGCTTTGAGCGCACTACAGACCACATGGTACCAAAGGGGTAGAAATCATTGTACGCATGAATCACGCGAATTACGTCATCCACAGTGACCTGTTAATAAATCGATTGGTTAAAAGAACGACTCTGCTTTATACGCGGTCAGTAGTTTTTTGTTTTACTATTTATTTGTCACATAAGGGTACAAAGTATCGAATTTTTTTACAATTAAAAAGAAATAAAGCAGAAGATTACGGTCAAAAAATAAAGAAAACGACAGAGTAAGTTCGATAGAAGATAGAAAAATTAAAGATTAAAAAAATTAGAAGCCTCTACATTGGCTGCTTAAGAAATTCAGATGGATGAGGTAAACGTTAATTTCGGCGATCAACACTCATTTTCGCAAATCAATGATTGGTTAGCAACTTCTTCGAGCATTCCCTAAGTTTACGTCTTCCAAATTGCAAAACTTGCTCTTCACGATTTTCGTCAATTATCACCAAAGGAAAAAGAATGTTGATCCCAGTAGTTAGGGAACCTGTGATGCGATTTTACCGGAACATTTTGTCCCTGCATGCAACAGATCCATTCTGAGGAGTCTCGTGGTTGAAATAATACCCCAATCAACATCAACAGCTTTAGAACTATGCCCTCTCGAGTCTGCAATGCGCAAAGAAGCACGTGGTGATAGTGGCCAGCCCTGGTGTGCCATCACAAAGTAGCTCATCATTAATCCGTCTTATAAGGCGTCATCTGCGTTCATTTTGAATGCAGTTTGGTCAGCAGACCACAGTGTTTAAACTTTCTGTTGATCATCAAGAATCAGCGCTGAGACCTCACTTGGGAAGAAAGTAAATTTTTACTGGGAATTTCTAAAGAACATTCCCGGGAACGGAAGCGTTCTCAATTTCCTCTCCGTTCCGCAACTTAGTTTCTATGCATTTCAACCGGAAATCATAAGTTTTACCACTTGCTATGGCAGCTTTCAGCTGACGAGACAAGTAACCCCACGTCTAGCCGATGAACATCAGCCGTCAGTTTTAATGGTGCAATTGAACCGGGCAAGGGGCGAGGGGGTCCCAGGCGCTGAAAAAAGCCATATCGGTAAGTGATGAAATTCCGGTTTGTAAATTCCTAGTTGTCGACTGATTTACCAGTTCAGAGTTTGTCTCAAACCGTGATGCAGTTTCGTAAGCTGGTGTCTCGGTTGCCACGCGTATATTTTCCCTCGGGAGCGAGTATGAACGTTCGTATTTGAGCGCACGAAACGGCAACAGGTGGTAACATGGCGATGAGGTAACCAAGATGCGCTAAATCAAAGTGCCCGCTCGGTTACAATAGAATGTGTCATAAACCGAGCTAGTCTGGCTCTGGGTGCGACGTGCTTGAGTCTTCAGAGTTGATATACGGAAAAAGGCCATAAGTGTATTCTCGGATGAGCCTCAAGACGCATAAGAACGTATGCTAACCGTGGCTCATACAGAGAGGTACTCGCGACTTTCTTCCGTAACACGGCAGATGTGTTCTTTTGCCGATGCAGCTTGTCAGTCAGGTCTCGTTGAGGTTGCCAGGCCGCACGGCTCGACCCGCTTATGCCATCCATAATTCAAGGGAGCAGTTGGGCAAGTTGGCAACCATGGAATCGAGATTGTCACATCACAGCATCGGCACGACGTGTGGGCATTTTTGCCCGTGCAATTTTGCAACGAAGCCGGTCCTCCTTCCAGCGCGGCGGGACACGATTTTCGCGAGATCGGTTTTTCATCGCGAAGGTCAAAGCGCTGCTCACACCCTCGATAAGTTTCGTGGGCCCTCGGATTTATTGTTGGTGTGGCTCAAAGAGTTTCGTGAACTAGAGTCTGCGCCTCGTCTCGCGAGGGTTTTGACACGGCAATCAGTCCTTGTCAGAATGTTTTCCATTTTTTTGCTCACACTTTAAGAGAAGTCACGATTTTTTTCACTTCTTCAATGGTTCTATTTTTGCCACGAAATGCTTCGGTCGTTGCCTTCATCCATTTGGAGCTAAGCGGTTTTTTTCGCGTTTACTAAAGAGTGGCTGTAGACAGCAATGGGAGTAAGAGACCGGAGCGGCAGCAAACAGTACGCAGCTGTGATGTTTTTGCCTACTCGGCTATTTGAAGGCATTTTCGCAAACCAACCAATTTCCACAGTTTTCCAAGTAAGCAAATGATTTCGCGTAGGTTTAATCTACACACGATCGATTTTCTTGCGGCCAAAATACGTAAATCTATGCAAATGTGTCTCGTTGCACATTTATATTCCCGGCAGAATTCTTTCAGGTGTTTGAGCTCAGCTTCAGGTCATTTTTTACATCAATAGTAGTTCGAGTAGATACTTCGTTCCGATCACTTTTAAAAGGCTTGAATATTAAAAGAAACTCGTAAAAGTAGGTACACAAAGCAACGAAACGATCTTGTCGCGTCTCTCTTGTCTGCGAGGAGAAATAAGGCTAAAATAAAACCCAAAAATGCCTGGCTAAACACACACAACGTAGTTTTGAGGAAAACAGGTTTTTTGATAGACTTATTAATCGTGTTCAGGGTACAAAATTGTTTGATTACAATGCAATACATACTTTATCGGCACGAAAAGTAATTAAATCGCCCAATACCTTTCTACACTGAAAAAAACAGTTCGGTCGTATGTACCAAAGTTCGGTGTTCCATATCATCCCAACTAATTCGGTTCGTGAAACTGGACCTCTGGTTCGTGTAACCGAACTTGTGCGGTAAAATAAAGTGATGAACTCAGTTCGGTGAAATATGCCGAATGTTTGGTTACACAAACCGAATGTTTGGGATAATATGGAACACCGAATGTTCGGTTCACATGACCAAATGTTTCTTTGTAGTGTACAAGACATTACTGACAGAGAGATTCATTGAAATCTTGAAATCCGATTTTTCCACTCAACCCAAAAAACATTGCTCCACTGAGAATTTTGCTTTCTCTGACTGCTAAGGCCCTTTTTCCCCCAGACTGTGACGGATGCAGTCCAGTGGCGAGGCATGAATGATCGATTATCGATATCTCTCCGTTTGAAGCCGTGGTAAGGAATCGAGTATTAAGGTGTTCGTTTCGAATACTCTATTTATCGAATCTTTTCCATAGTTTTTAATGGCAGATCAATCGATGCATCGCAAAGCGCGTCACGCGACTGATGCAGTCGTTCTTGGCGTAACATGCAAATCGGCGCTTCTCTGAAAAAAGGGCGTATCTTTACTTCCGCATGAGCCCTGTAGTCCGTATAACTCCATGCTTTCAAGGGCTCACGCGGTAATGAAGTTAGGATCTTACGTCAGAGAAGTGACGAAATCAGGAGCGTGAAAGCAAAGTTCCGCGATGTTTTTATCTGGCTTTGACATCTTCGGCGAGGCGCTCATGCCTCGCGGCGGCGGGCCGGACTCTCCGTGCGCGAAAAGCGGAGAAAAAAGTTGCGGGGAAAAATTACTCGCCGCTTGGGAGAGGACGCGACGCGAATTAAAGTTTTCGCGAAATCACCCGAGCGGACACGAACGTCGCTCAGTGGATCGAGTCAATTAGAGAGGGCGGACATGACATTTTAGACTGAAACTGCAAATTTTGATGTTTAATTCGTCACTTTTTAAATTGAATCAGAGAGAACGAAAAAACTCCAACTCGAAAAATGAAGATAATCAAGACACACACAAAACTGCATGTTAGGTGAAGAAGTTAGTCGAAGAAAAAGATTTTTGGTGCCAAAAGCAAGTACTTAAGGAAACTTGAAATGTCCAAGTTGGCACAGATACGGTAACTTCAATGACATCTATGAAAATTGTCTGTCCTTAGTAAAAAGTGAGCATTTTCGATGCACCGAGTTGGTGTGTTTTCGTTCTCACTGATTCAATTGTATGTAAGCGACCTGTATGAATGTAAGGAAGAGAATAGCACGGTAAAGAAATAGTCAGAAATAGATATGAATGCTTTTATTGTTAAAAGTATAAAAATTAGCCTTTGTTAATTTTTATTTTTAAGTATACAGTTAAAATATGTGTAATTGATAGCCCCGTAAGGGACTTGTCTACATTTTCTAATAAAAAAATAAATAACTAAATAAATTTTAAGGGGTGCTTTAGCAGAAAATTTCATGAAAAATCCAATGGAACCACTGTTAGAACCTGAAAGTTCTGTTTTAACAGAGTTATAAGCGTTTCAAATTTCCAAATTTTGTCCGAGCTCTCCTATCGAGTCGCTCCACTGTGCGTCGGCGAGAAAAGTTTGCGACATGCTCCCGACAGTTTATCATTGTAGGCCTCGACTCGCTCGGCTGGTCCCGTGGAATCATCGTTGAGAGATTACGGATAGTGGGGCGGTAATTAAAATTGTCATCGACTTTCATCTCCACGAGGATGAGCCCGAGAAAGTTCTCAAAGGCGTAACAACATGCAACTCATGAACCCTTAAAAGCGTGAGGAAAAGTTTACGACAAGGCTTGTTTTGAAACGGATCATAAGACACGCCCTGGTAAAAATTGGCGATAAGAGCTGCGTTTCAAAATACCATAGGAAATCTTATAGCCGGCTAAAGAAGGCTACAGAAAATCATATAGCTAGCTGTAGAATACGGAGAAAATCATACGGCCGGGCTATACGAAGCGATAAAAAATTATGCAGCCGGACTATGGTTCCTATCGCCGGGCTTTACACTTTATCACCTAGCTGTTGCTTTTTCGTTATCGATTATAAAAGGCTATAAGAAATTGTGTAGAAATTCGTGTGCTTTGGAAATCATTAAGTTTGATACGGAACCACCTTAGTATTTACAAAACACACATTATATTTTCCTTTAATACATATTTTTTTTCATCAATTAAAATGAGAATAATCCATGATGTGCAAACATTTCAAAATCATGAGTTGAATAACGCTGACTCCGCTAGATTAAATATTAGAGCCCAACACAAAGCGGAGCGGCTGGCGCCTACAAACCTAACAGGGATACTTCACGCGTTGCGCAACGCGTGAAGTATCCCTGTTAGGTTTGTAGGCGCCAATGCGTGTTTCGCGCTGGCTGCCCGCCTGCCACGGCGCTTGCAGCAACTATTTCACACCAGAGGTATTGCACAGTATCATACGAAACTGAAGGCGCTCTAATATATTAGTAATAGCAGGCATCCATCAAAAGTACAGAGTTTTCCTCGCAAAATAAATCAAGATACAACGGCCCAAAAAGAGAGCAGTATTCCAAAAACTCACTAAGTCCTAGCATCCGTAATTAGTAACGTTTAGTATACACATTATCGCCTGGCTGTTGCTTAATCGCCATCGGCTATAAAAGGCTATAAAAAATTGTGTAACCGGCTATAGAAGCTACTGGAAATCTTACAGCCGGCTGTAGGTCTATGGTATTTTGGAACACAGATTCTACCGCCAATTTTTACCAGGGCGGTACATACGAAATTAACCTTCACAATGGAAAATGTCCGCGCAAATTTCGTATTACCTCATCTAAGACTACATAAAGAGATGATTTCAAATATTTCACGAACATTTTCAATAATTCGTATTCTTCATTTCACCCGTGCCCGTTGGGGAAGGCGAGGATGATCGATTATCGATATTTTCCCATTTGCCGCTATGGTAAAGATTCGATTATTATGCGGACACCCTGTTTTTTTATCCTTTTCCGTAGGTTAAAATGGCAGATAAATCGATTTATCGCAAAGCAGGCGACGCCTGTTACTCCCTATCGCCGAAAGCGGACTTCGCGTTTCCGTAAAATAATCGAATTCCACGGGAAACAACGCACTCAAAATATCGGTGAATGAACACATGCGTTACGTAACCCCTTCGTATTTTTAAAGTGTCCACGCGGTCATTAAAGATTGTATCACACGAGTGACAGTAAAACACCGAGAGCTCTGGACAGATGTGCGCGTGGTGCGTGGTTTTGTTGATTCGAACTGTTCAAGGCGAATGACAAAGGAAATCCTTGATCGGATTTTGATAAGCCCAGACAGGACCCGTCGACAGCATCCGTCGTAAATCGTCGCCCTCTTACTTTCTCTCAGACCGTTCCTTCTATCAAATACAACTGAGACACTGATCGTGGAATTGCTCTCTAAAAAAGAGGGTCTAAAATCGTATATAAAAAATTCAATCTTTACACGAACTTTCACTGAAAAAAAAATCTCGGTGTATTTAATAAGAAAAGGGTAAAATTACCAAGAATTCAGGGTTCTATTTGATCCCAGTTTTTTCTTGGTAAAATTACCATTAATGGAATTGGTAATTTTACCGGGGAATCTCGGTAAAATCATTGAACTTTCCCGGTAATTTTACTGGACCTTAGTAAAAACGCCAATATTTTTTATCAACTGTGGTAAAATTACCGAGATAAAATGGCTAAGTTACCGGGGATTGATTACCAATAAAAGTGGTATTCTTACCTGAAAAAACAGTAAAAATACCGGTTTTTAGGTAAGCTTACCAGTCTGTCTTGGTAAAATTACCAATAATTGGTAAACAAAAGTGACATGGTAAAGGTACCAACGGACCTTGGTAAAAACGCCGAGAATTTTATTTCAGTGCAAAATCCCCTCTATCAAAACCATTTTCTATCAAAAACTCGAGAGCCTTTGAGACTCGCGGAGGTGGTCGAAACGATTTCACACTAAGTGATATTATAAATTTAGAATATTCTGTAATATAATATAAATAAAGCATGAGGTGGCAACCGGGCTGTTCTTAAGGATTGTGTCACTCGACTTATTTACATATCGCTGCGCAGCGTAAAATACTTGGCTCCGTGTGGTCTTGGAATTCGGATTCTGCGTTGATTGGTACTCAGAATGTTGCCATATCGACAATATTTGCCCGAAAATTAAAGCTGCTGTTTTGTTTACGCCAAATTGGTGCAAGAAAACAAATAAGCAAACTATAAATAAACCAGTATGTGGCCAATGTCAAGGAAAGTCGGAGACAGAGTGTTTTGAGCGCCTCACGTCGATAAGGTCCAGTTACACGATCAAATTGAGCCATCAAATTGGGCTTCTCATTGGTCGCATTCAGAATGCGACCAATGAGAGCCCCAATTTGATGGCTCAATTCGATCGTGTAACTAGACCTATTTTCCCACGTTTTAAGTTTCCAGAAATCAATGCTGGAGTAATCGATGATGAATACTCATCATGTCACCCACACACCACCGTGGCAAACACCGAGCACCGTGGTGTCGTGCATTAACAAGTGGACCTATTTCTACCAAACGGAAATATGTGCATTAAGACATGAGCCCTGAGACTCATACGAGTATATGCCTAACAAGACTCACGTCATAATGCACATGGTTCCGTTTGGCAGAGATGCGTCCAAGTCAACATATTATTACTCATCTTCGACATTGAGTTTTCTCTCTCTTCTTGAGGAGCTGGTATCAGAGACAGTATATTTTAGAGATCCCACCTTATCAATCAAAGCAGTAAAATTGGTTTTGACAAAAGTTATAGTCGAAGACCAACGCTACTTTTCACCTATTGATGATTGATGAGCAACTTAGTGAGCCAAAAATTCGTCAGTTGATGAATGATGAATGTCGAGGGGGCCCACATAGCTAGGCGAGTTTTTGAGAAGTAAGTATTAGGATTGCTAAAAGCAGTCGCTCAACTTTTCCCGAGGCATATCAGAGGGTTAACTTTTGGAAATAACTTTTACGATGTTCAGAAAATAGCACCACCGGGTCTCTAAAATATGTTGTCTCCGACTGGAATTCTTCCAACTTCCTTTCTTTGTCGGTCACCCACGTCAGACACCTATATCGTAGAGACCCCTTATTTCTAAGCGCTGGACGTAGTTTATCAAAGTCTCTGGAGTGGTTAAGATCAAAAGTAAAAAATTCCAGTTTGCTTCTACTAGAAACCGACGTAGTGGTGATAAAATTATCATACGCCGGCAAAAAATTGAACATATTAGAGCGGGTCTCATCGAATTTTGGGGAATCATCCAAAAAATCTGGAAAATTTAAGTTGGGAAGCGGGAAAAGTTGTACTTCCATCATCCCAGACAGACGCTTGCCGTATATTTTAGGGGTTATAACGTTCCTAAATTTAATGGCATCAAAACTACACAAAAATAGCCCAAATAATTTGACTAAAAACAAAATAAAATTGGTAACTAAGGCTTAAAAACAACAAACACAACGCCTGGGACGTCTCGGGGCGGTTTCGGTTGAAAACCTCCTAAAAAACACAAAAAACCTTTGTTGTATACCTATCGGATCTCTGTCATAGAGCCTCTATGATAACCTCTCCTCATTGTGTTATGATGAAGGAGGGTCTAAGAGTCTAGATTCTTATAATTTTAAAATATATTTTTCATTTCCTGATCAAAGAGGAGGTTGGAACCATCCCGAAACGATCCAAGCTTTGTGATTGTTGTTTTTTGGCTTGGTTACCTGTTTTCTTGGTTTTTTCGTTTAATGAAATCTTTCTGAGGCGTCCAATTGTTTTTGCCAAGAGGTCAAAAACAGTGAAACTCGACAGTATTGCAACGTGGGTCTCGCCTTAAGGCCAGACTTGGAGTGTGGTTGAGTGTTGTCTCTCCATCTTTCCAGCCCGGTGTTGCGGTGCAAGCGCAGTGTAACGTCCGCTCCGCTTACAAAACAAACCACCGGCAGGAAAGTAGGGAATCCGAACCACAGAACTTTCAATCGTCCAAGTGTAGCCATGCGCTTCATTATCGCTGCAATGATAAAACGATGCTGATTAAAATCCAACAACTTGCGCTTTGATTTTAAAGGGCTTTAAGAGCTTTGCGTGAATTGTGTAACACAAATCACGCAAATTGCATGCAAGTTATTACCTTTCATTACTTGTGAGGACTTTTCTCACACTTGTCTACCTATCTTGGCGTTGAGACAATTTTTGTTAAGCCAAGAAATTTGACGTCCAAATATACACATGGAAGGATTTTGATTTTATTTATTTACTTATTTTCTGTTAAGCTTAAAAGGGACCCAGCTTCAGTTTGGTAGTCATTAAATGGATATTGTTCATTTTTTTTACAAAATACCTATTAAAACTAGTTACTTTGTAAAATAAGAGAGAGGGAGAAAAAATAAGGATTTAAACTAATAGATTATATTGATGAAGGATGATTCTTAAATTATTGATATTACCCAACTACGCAGCAAATTGTATGGCTTTATCCTATTTTGTGACGTCGAATATGATGTCATTTTCCGACTCCCATGATCTGACGCTCTCTTTCATTGCGGACCCGATCTCTCTTAAAAATTCCTGCAGACCTCCTCCAGAAATTCATCCCCGTTGCCCTTAGCATCCCCTGTGTCCGCTATTCCTTCAGCTGCCAAACTTTACATCCATACGTAAGAATACGTTTAACTACAACGTTGTAAATTCTCCTCTTGTTCTCCTCTAATTTTTCCCTGGGACAAATCCCATGAAACGTCCCGTGGAGACAAACCTTAAGGCTTCAATGGACCACTAGACAAGGTACGAATTTAAGCGATCTGATACATGTTTCTTAGCCAGAATTTCACGTAGAAAACGATTCACACAACGAAAATTACGGAAACCAACTCCTAACGAAGATATCAACGTTTTTATTGCACATTGGTTACGAGGAATTTGAACTGCCCGCTCACAAGAAACTCAAAACTCTACGTGAGTCAAATCGCCCACTACAACGGTTTCAGCAAGCTTCTCAACCGAGCAATGTTCATTTCCCGCCATGTATTTTTCAAACTATAAGCAATTTGCTATAGCTGAGCCAAAGCGTCAAGATTGAGGTTGCCAGATTTTTATATCGCAGAGACTGTCATGATAACGTTTACCGCGCGATGTGAATCACGTAGAGCATTGTGTTTTCATGAGCGGGTGGTTGGAATTCACGCATTAAGAATCATTAAATATCTTCGTAAGGAGTTAATTTCGGTAATTTTCGTTGTGTGCATCGTGTTTTACGTAAAATTTTGGTTAAGAAACATGTATCAGAATGCTGAAATTTGTACCTTATCTAGTGGTCCATTCACCTCAGATGATGGACTAACGTGGTTGATTTTGGCCTGTTTCAGCTTCGGCGACGACCCTGGAGCGATCGAAGAGGCAGAGCAACAGCATCGGCAAGCAGAGCCAGCAGAGCAACGACGAAGATGCAACAGACACCGATGATCCTTCCATCGATGAGCTCTGCGCCAACAGGCCGCCGGATGAGTACTTCAGACTCACCACCGAGGGAGACTGCAGAGATGTGGTCAGGTAATATCACTATAACCCTACTCACAGTTTCATATATAAACTGAGACATATTTCGCCAGCATAACTCATCAATGAAGAACATATTTAGAGACAGCACCATTAGCTATCTATCCATTTTCTTGATACTTCAAAGGAATTATTCCTGTATTTTCTGTATTCCCAAGAACAAATCTGTCGTGCTAGTGAAAAACGCAGTATGAACATTCGAAATTTGCCGAATTTCTTTGGATAAAATGTTTATTTTTCGGGAAGATTATGGATATTCTCCCTTGAAATTTTCAGACACTTTAGATCGAATTACAAACAAAATTATCTGAGACACTGACAGAAGAATATTCAAAAATTATCCTGAAAATTAGTGATTTGCCAGAGGAAACTTGGCAACGCCTAGAGGCTCATACGGCGTTTTTCCCTAGCTCGGCAGAAATGTAGCGTCACAGAAATATAGTTGAAAATTTGCAATTGAATCCCAAGACACTTATCGTAGGATTCTCTGAAATTTTCTAAGGAGTTCTATGAAAATATTCGTTTCTTTCATGGATCTTGCGAAAAATCATTTGGACTTAATTTTGCACAAATTAACTACTATCCCTTGCTTTATACAAAATAAGCATCTTTTTGCGCAGGAGAACTAACAGTGCATACCTATTTTGTCTCCAAATTGAGCCAAAAATAGTATTTAATTTTCGCAAAATGTAGCAAGGAACTCTGCGGACCCCTTTAAATTTCCCCAAACGGAAAAAACTTCAATTACAAGGACCTAGCTTCGGTTCGTATGGAATACCAAAATTTCATATCTACAGAACGTAATTTCCTCATCATAGGCACCTAACTTAGGCTGATATGACCAAAATATATGATGAATAATACGATTCTGTGCATAACTCCCAAAGATTTTGGTTATCAGAGATTGGTTCTAGTGACAATGAGAAACATCGGTGGGCTGAAACGAAAACTTCACTTTTCCACATAAATCAAAGTTGTTCTCCCTCCGCGTAAATTTTGAGTGGCTCTGGGAACGGATCCTAATAAGTGACTTTCCTTGGCTAATCGGCAACCTTAAGTCACTGCTTCTTAACAACCGAAGCAAAGAACCGATTATTGAACTCTTCAACATCGACCTTGATCGGTAAATTACGCATCTACCGATCAGATTAATCGGATTACCGATTTGAATTCGAAAATCGGCCCTGCAGTGACAAACAGAGCAACCACTCAAGAGCAATCAGCCGATATGATCTTTTTACCTGTCTCTGCAGGTGTCCTACCAACCCACAGGGTAGGAGTCGTCAGAAGTAATGTACATGTTCACTTTGAGCTCTTGAAAGGTTTTCAATCCGACTGTGGTGGGGTAATTAGGGGTGATAGATCTCAAATTATTAATCCCGCTTACAAGAAAAATGTATGACTTTTCAGGGAATTTTGGCGACTTCTCTTCAATTTAAAATGTGACAAAAATATACCAGATTAAAAACCTTTGTTAGCACTCAGTCATCTAATATAGTATGAGCTAAGCCGGTTGCACAAGCCACGTTGGTGGAATTTAAAATCAGGATTAGGGTAAATATGTAATTATGCTCTCCTTGTGAAGATTGCCGATAAAAATGCGATATACATATCTCTGAATTCGTTTTCAAGACAGGCTCTTTTTAGGGATACACTTGGCGAAGAGAGATTCTAGAAATTAGAACTTGATTAGGATTTATTGACGATTTCATTTATGTTGTCAGAAAAAGCTTTGCGTGAACCATGTTGGAGACTTTAACGAAGAAGTAGGAAAATAGGCAAAATTCTTACAGGAATAAATACTCAAACTTACCGGTTCTGGGGTACCCAAAAATCGTTAAATTTCAGGATTGTGCAAAAAAAAACAAAAATGCGGTCGACTTCTTGTTTTATTATCTTGAGGGCTGATGATTGAAATTTATGGACAAAGCAATAGACAAAAAAAGAAAATAAAGCGCTCCTATCATTAAAAGCGAGTGGTTGCAATGGACAAAGGAAAAAAATTATAGACGAGCTGACGTTTATGTAATAACGTTTATATATGTACGTTCATGCTCTGATGATGGGCGCGGGTTGCCAAAGAAGCTTCGGCAACAGTATATAAGAAATAAATACAACCAATACACCTTTTTTTATTTTTAATATTATTCATAGATGTTATTCCTCAAAGCATGTTTCAATAACGAACGGCAACTCACGAGGAGCTTTTCCTGTTGCGGTTGGCGAGAGTCATCTTCGTCTATAGTTTTATCTATCAATTTTAATAACTAGCCAACAGGACCTGATATATCTTGACACTATTTGAATCGGGAAGTGCGAATACCGCTAATGTCTATTTTTCCAGTCTTAAGTTTTGTTGAGTTCATAATACTTTTTAAAAAGTTGATACAACCATAAAAGTGACGAAAGAACTCGTTTTGGGATTAAGGAAACCCAAAGACGAGTTTTAAAGCCACTTTTCAGATTGCAACCAACACCGAGAGGTATTTTAAACTCAAAAACACTTAAGACTGGAAAAATGGACATTATCGGTGTTCGCACGTCCCGCTTCGTTTGGATTGCATTTTGCAATAAGGAACCACTATCTCTAGCTCTTTCATAAATACACATATCCATATCCGCATAGGGAAACCAATGGCATATATGTTGTTTCTAAATTCTAGAATAGTGATTCCCAGATAAAACAGAAATATTTAGCCAATATTTAAACAATATTGTTTTGATATTAATGCAAACATTGGGCCAATACTAAAAAGCCAATGATAAAAGTGTACACCATTTTTCCTTTTGGCATAAATACTGTGCCAATACTTTAGAATACTGTGAAATACTGTGTCAATACTGTGAAAATATTTTTATAATATTTTGGGTAAACATATTATTTTTAAAAATACTAAATAAAGATTCTTTAAATATTTTTTAAAAAAATAATTTTGATTAAAATATTATCAAAATATTGTTAGTACTGTGTAAATATTGCGACAATACTGACAATATGTGCCCAATATTGTAAAAATATAATGTCTTATCTGGGTTCCTTATTGCAAAACGTAATCCATTCATAAAAGAACTCGATTCAGGTAAAGAGCTAATTCGATGGAAGTAGCCATGATGACGTGGATAGATTACTGGACTCGGGAGTACTGGTTTTGACCCTGTTTATCACTCTGAAATGTTATGCTAGGTGTGACCAGGCAGGCGAGAACGGCGTCACCCGGCTAGCCGGCGTGCGGTGTCCGAACGGGCTCGCTTTCGATATAGATCGACAAACGTGCGATTGGAAAACGCATGTAAAAAATTGTGATAAATTAGAAAGTAAGTAGTGCTTGAATTCAAACGCAGTAAGATAACTCCGCCCGACCATTGTTATTCCCGCTTCGAGACTGGTACCAACTTGAGCATTGTCTGATTTTCAACCTAACCTCAATGAGAGCCTCTTCTCACTCTGTCTGTCTTCGTTCGTCTTTCCCTCTCAAAGTCCGCCATTAATCAAACACCTCGATAAACTCGCTTTAATCACCCACATCATACACTGCCGTGCTATAAGCAAGAACGCCATAGAGAAAAAAAAGGTGTTTGCGTTTCGGGCATCTTGGATGACGTAGGTCGGTACAACAAGTTTATCATCGGTTTTCTTGAAAATGGTGTAATTTATGAAAAAAAGTCATTCAACAAAAAGTGCTTGAAATTAAATCACGAGTTGATTTAAGTAAAAAAATCGGACATTATGGTCCGTTTTTCATACTTCGAATTCCGGATTTCGCTGGCCAGGTTGTACCGACCTTCGTCACAGGGTGAACAAACCTCAAGATGCAAATACCTCTTTTTTTTCTCTATGCAAGAACGCCGTAAATTCATCAAGATTTTCCCGAGTTTTTTGGAACTTAGTACTTTATAAAATAAAAACCATTTTACCCATGGTTTTACTCAAAGTTTCAGGTTAAGTTCTTGACAGTATTTTCAAAAAATTTCTGTAAAAAAATTGTCCCAAGGTACCAAGTTTTTCTGCTATGAAACATTGTTTCCAAAAAAATTTAAAATGGCGTCTACGGCGTTTTTGCATTGCACGGCAGTACACGACGACTTCTGTTCACCTTTCGAGCGTTCGTCGTAGCACAACCGATGCGATCATGATTTGCTGATTAAATTGATCCAAGGCTAAAATTTCGAATTGCTGTTTGAGTTTGGACGAGTTAAATATTCTAAAAATACTTAAATTTTCATGAAATATTCCCCAAAATCCATTCGAGGTATCTGAGATTTTCTGAGTTTTTACCGCCGCGAATAAAATTTGCATTCTCAATATCTGAAAATTTTAAGATTTCTCTTGTCTGACCTAAAAATCGGGTAGAAAGGTAAATGAATGTCTAAGATTTGAGCAAAATCATTTCAATTGATTTCGACCTGATTAATATGACTCCATCAATCTGTAATTTATCGATCACGGATCTTCCAATATGCGCGTATTTCAGGAATCAGATTACGTTTAGACCGTGTTACTCTCTACTTGTAACCTCTGTGATCCCATTACAACAAACAAAATATATTTCATATCTTACAGAATATACTTATATTTGTATAGAGTCTGAATTGAATTTTTTTTTTTTTTTTTTTTTTTTTTTTTTTTCAAAAATTGACGTAAATTATGACGTGCGTCCCTCGCGCGAGATCCAAGCTTAACAAAAAAGTTCAGATTTTGAAGTAAATAAAATAAACTGACAATAATAACATCCGACTCCCACGAATTAAACTCTCAATAATTTCCTATCTCCTTAATCCAAAAAAGCACATTTCAAGAGATCAGGGGTCAACATGCCTTTTTGGATTGTAATCTCACTGTGAAGCCCTCCTCTCAAGAATATTCCCTCTTGAAGTCCAGTATTTTTAAGTTATTCAGGACGAACGCTTTAACTCATCTTCAATTCCTGTCTAACCTCTTCAAACTCTGTGCAAACATCCGAGTAACAATGGTTCAGCGAGGAGACGTCTTACTGGCCTTCTCTGTCTATTTGAATGCTCCATGTTGACTTTTTTCCCTCAGGTGTACTAAAGCTGGCATAAAACAAATTTCTTGTCCTTCTGGACTCGCTTTCGACATTGAAAAACAGACGTGTGATTGGAAGGGTAAAGTGAACAACTGTAACCGACTGGACAGTAAGTGACACCACTTCAAGTTGGGGGGTGGATGCCAAGAGCGGTAAACGAGTAGAATCGTAGAGTTTTACAACTCCCTTGTAGCACTGATTCTTCAAATGGAATTTAGAAGAAAGCACCAAAGTTATTGTAAAAACTTCATAGACTTTGAGAGTTGATATATTAAGGATAGGAATAAGAATTTTACAAATGGTAACTATGCACTGGAAAAAAAACACATTGGATCTAGAGTCCACACTCCCAATAACATCGACAAGAAAAAAATACTCTTGATTCAATCAGATTTAAGCTTAAATCAAGAACCAAGCCTCTTAATTTGAGCGGATTTCCTGTTGATTTAAGCTTAAATCTGATTGAATCAAGAGTCTTTTTTCTTTTCAATGTTTTCAAGAGTCTGAACTCTAGATCCAATGTATTTTTTTTTCCAGTGTGGAGCAGATTTAGAGCCAGAGTCAAGTAAAAAATTTCACATTAACAATGTAGATTTTTCACTTAGGTACAATTTTAAATTAAATATTTGAATAAACATGAATGAGTTCATTAAATAAGAAAATTCTGAAAAGCTCTCCGACCCACTCTCTTGAATGACCATTTTACTAGAAATGTATTAACTCTTGAAAGCTATGTGTTTTTACAAGATGGTTCTTAGAGTCAGGTTACAAGGATGTAGATTTTTGTAGAGCGTAGAATGTAGTCGTCATTTTCTTTTGTAAAGAACTTGCTTCGTAGTATCTCGCCGACCTGCATGTGTAGATTTCGTCCCAGTTTCATCCGTTGAGTGAAGTAAGCCAAAAAAAGCTATATTTCTGGTGAAAAAACACTTGATTGTGATTAATTTTTCTTACCTTTTTTTATCGAAATCACATTGTTTAGTAAAATATGTTTGAGATATGGCACCAGAGATTTAGAGACTTTCAACAAAAACCTCTGGACGTGTCCAAATGTGTTAAATTCGAATTTACTCTTCTCTTAGACAATGACGAGACTTCTTTTGATTGTTGAGAACCAAAAATGTTTACTGCACCAAAGCTCACTTTTTGTAAAAAAAATCTTGAAAATTTCTATCCTCCATTTTTTTACGTCGACGATACGCGCGCACACACACTCACACAAATATTTTCCTGTCACAATGAGACCAAAATATCTATTCAGATGTTTTTCAATCTATTTTATTCTCGATGATGTGGTGTCTGTTTGCATTAGAACTCACATTTTGAACAACGGTCATTCATATTGCCACACGTAGGAATTTTGATGATTATTACTGTGTCTTCCATTCGTTGTATATATACGTCTTAGTTCAGACGTCTTACTCAATTACATTCATTTTGGCAATAATGTGAGAGAAAAATTCAGGAAAATTTATCCAATTCAGGAAAAGGTATTTTTAATGACTGCTCAATCAATCTCTATCACATTTAAATCTAATGTCACTTCTTCGAAAATCGTAGTATAAGTAGTATGTCTTTGGGAAATATGTATACGTTGAAAAATTACCGGAAGTAATTCAATCCGTCGCTAAAACAAAACGACTTCAAATAAAAAGCCAATACTGTTCCATTCACACTTTTCTTGAAACGACAAGCTAACTTGCATGCGAACATTCAAACTAACACTTAGCGCATGTTTTGCTTATAATATTTTAGTTTACTTTAATTGCATGTTTCTAGAATGCATTGCCACTTGCTTTGAAATGTTTGATTTGTATTTTCCAGTCTTTCAAAATGTTATTTCACTCTGTCTCTGCGTATATTTATCGGCGAATGTATTCTAGAACATCTTAAATTGATGTTTATGCTTGAATATTATAAACTAAAGTTTTACGGATGTATATAGCATGATGTGCTTTTAGTTACATTTGATCAACAGACTAAGAATGCATATATTTTAAGTAGTTGAAGTGACGCAAACCTTTAAGGTAATTCTTAATATCTCATCAATCCTTTTCGCACAGTAAGTATTTTTGGGAAGTATATCCATACAGTTCCATAGAGATTGAAGGAAATTATTTTAAAATAGTTCAAATTTACCTCGATTATTAATTTCACTATTATATATTTTAAATTAACATCTACACTCTCAAAATAGGTTTTTTATTTGACCTTGACAACAAGTAGTGGTTACCAAGAGTCTAAAATCAGGAAAAAGTATTCTTAAAATAATTCAGAATTTTTGAGAGATTTCTGTATTTACTTGCATGAAATGAAATAGTAAATCGTTGATATGAGGTAAAAAACAAATTGTTTTTTGTCAAATTGAAGCAAGAAATTAAAGCTTTGGTAACTTCTTTTTGCACGGAGAAAGAATACTTCATTCTTTGTACCAAATAATTGGCCGAGATATATGTAGTGCAATATTTTTCGAACATGATAGTATGACATGTTGTTCGCTGAACATACTGATTTTCACCGAGCACTGATAAAAATTTTGGGGTGAGATTCTGTGTCGGCGTCTATATAGCGCCCAAAAATAGCAAGTGGTATGAATGCGAGGTGGAATCTATTCTGTTTATGAAGTGACTTACACTATCACGGAGTGGAAATAACTCTTTTTGCGGAGTGTCATAAGCTTTGATGGTACCAATTTTATCTCACATTCATATCACTCTAGATTTTGGGGTGCTATATAGACTTCAGGACAGAATTCCACTCCAAAATTTTTAACAGCGAACAGGCTTCGGCAATCATGTCTGCGGAAAATCTGCTCGCAAGTGCTCGTCAAAAGTGCCACGATCCAGTGGCGAGTCGTGAATAATCGATTATCGATATTTCTCTATTTGAAGCTATGGTAAAGAATCGATTGTTAAGGTGTTCGTTGTGAACACCCTGTCGCACCTTTTCCCATAGGTTCGAATGGCAGATCGATCGATACATCGCAAAGCACGCCACGATTGCCATTTCTTACGTCCCAACGCACAGTGGATTGAGTCAATCAGAGTGGTCGGACGTGCAATTTTTCACTAAAACTGCAAATTTTGATATTTAATTTGTCACATTTTGAATTCTAAGGGGTAATTCTGAAAAGTTTCACGAGGAAACCTATGGAACCACTTACAAAATCTAAAAGTTTTGTTTAAACGTAGTTATAAGCGTTTAAAGTTTCCAGATTTTGTCCGACCTCTCACTGAAAAAAATGGTATGCTATTTTAGCACGTACGATGTCAAAAATATGTCTGGTGATCCTAACTTGCTGCCTTGATTGCCCACGCAGTTGAATATGCATTCACAGAATGTAAAGTTAACTGCGAGGGCAGTAAAGGCAGCATCTTGGGATCACCAGACACATTTTTGACATCCTAGATGCTGCAACAGCATATTATTTTTTTCAGTGCTCCTATTGACTCGATCCACTGTGCGACGGTGTATCTTTTCCCCGTGCGAAAGGAAGATGTAGAGGGCTTTGAGCTTGGATGCGGGGATTGCGGGGGGCGGATGTCTATGAGTGTTGCGTGTTTCGTGTCGGTCTTTGCTAATTGATTGCGGGTTGTGCTCACCAGAGCCTAGGAAAGTGATGCCGATCCTCAAGACTGACGAACCGGTCTGCCCGGAGGGGAAGCTCTCGTGCGGAAACGGAGAGTGCATCGAGAAGGAACTCTTCTGTAACGACAAGCCCGACTGCAAGGACGAGTCAGATGAAAACGCCTGCAGTAAGTTCAAACATCATTATTTGCCCATTTCCTTGCAATACTGTATTTTTGCACGGAAGCACTGGTGGCACGCCGAAAAACAAATTTTTCATGAAAAAGATACATTGAGAATTTGCAGGTGTTTTAAACTGTGTGAATTTTATTTTTACAATGATACTAGTAGGAAAACTCAGTACGAAGATATCCTTGGTTTCTAATTTGAGCAATTATTGCAGGAAATATGACAAAATTAATTAATCTGCTAAAATACATGTGTTTAAATGGAAAAAGCCGCCAGATGACGTCATAAAACGTGCCGTCTCACACGCTTTCTTACTTTTGAATCAATTTTTCTCCAATTTTCCATTTCAGAAAAAAAAATATGAAAAATACTATGTACTCAGCTCATTTGGCACTCTCAGATGAAGCAACACAATTTTTGTTTGCAAATACTCCGTTGAGACGCTTGGAGGAAAAGGCGCATAAGGGCAGTTTTTGAAAAAATTGAGATATTCATGAAATCGACTAAAATCTAGTTTGTAAATACATTCTGTGAAAAATCCGCAACTAAAATCCAAACGAAAAGAAGCGAAGAGTGAGTTCAAATTTCATTGTCGCCATGAGGCTCCATAAAATTTTGAAACTTTAGACAAGTATACCTTAGTAAAGCCCAAGTAATACTATACTGCTGTGCTAAGGAAGAACGCCGTATGAACATCCGAGAGTTGTCAAATCCTTCGATACATGATTTATTTTTGAGAAAACTTATGAATATTTTTCTTTGAAATTTTCAGGGACTTTAAGGAAAATTGCGAACAAAATTATCGGAAAAATTGGAAGAAAAATATTCGTATATTTACGAGGAAATTCGTGTTTTATCAGAGGAAATGTAGCGACACTTGAAGGTTCATACGGCGTTCTTCCTTAGCACGACAGTATAGTAGTCCAGTGTTTGAATGAACAGTTCAAGTTCTAGAAGGAATAAGAATAATGCCTTGGATTGTAAGTTTTTCTTTGTGCTTGTACCACGAGGAAAATGAACGAATTGAGGAGGATCATATGATGTTTTTATTTTATTTTTATTTTAGCCGTGGAGCTGGACCCCAACCGTGCCCCCGACTGCGACCCAACCCAGTGCACATTACCGGACTGTTTCTGCTCTGCCGATGGAACCAGGATCCCTGGAAACATCGAGCCAAACCAGGTAATTAATTAAACTGTCAATTATTTTCGTGCTCATGACCTCTCCTCCCCGCCCGTCACTCGCCACGAGTCTCCATTCGATGTTGTCGGATTGCACGGAAAATAATTCAGTTCCGAAAGTAATTACAGCACACCCACACTGCCGTGCCGAGGAAGAACGCCGTATGAACATTCGAGAGCTGCCAAATTTCCACGGATAAAATGTTTATTTTTCAGGAAAAGTATGAATATTTTTCCTTGAAATTTTTAGACACTTTAGATCAAATTACAAACAAAATTATCGGAGACATTTGAAGAGAAAATATCTTTAACTCTCCTTCGAAATAAACATTTCATCCGAGGGAATTTGGCAACTCTCGCATGTTCATGCGGCGTTTTTCCTCAGCTTGGCAGAGTGGGTTTGTTACCGAATATGAACCGGTTAAGTAATCTCCATTCTTATACAAGGTGTATCTTCAGTATTAATTGTGGAGAACGATTTGAGAGTCGATTGATCAACTGATAATTTCTGGATTTAGGATGTTTCTCTTGAATTTTCAAACATCACACCATGCTGCAGTTTGTCAAGTATCTATAAATTAAATGACCAAGAAATATGTTAAATTCTCGTGGTTTTAAAAGTACGTCTCGGGTGAATATCGCACATCGTTTAGCCTTTTGATTTGCGATTCTCACTCGGGGCGTATACTTTTAAAGTTATTTCAAAATGTTTCCGGGTCAAATTGTATTTATAAATACCTGGCGTACTACATTGTAATGTGATTATTAATTATTTCTCTATATGATACAATACTTATCATCAGTCGCGGAGATGTGAGAGGAAAAATATAACAAGCAGTAATTTCAGGTAAAGTTTTACATAATCTACTGCCAGGCATGGTTTGCAGGTAGCACACAACTCACAACCTTGAATAGATTGCTGCAGGAGGGATGTTGTCTAGCCTACCTTCAAAATTGAAGGCGAAATGTACATCGACGTAATATCTATTAGTCTCATCGTTCCTCCTCTCCTCCTCTAGATTTTCTGCCATGCAGAAGCCACCGCCATTCTACAATTTTAAAAATTTTGGAGTGAAATAATGTACCCGAGTCTATATAGCGAATAAAAACCCCGAGTGATCTATACATCCGGTACAGAATTTACTACCTTTACGGAGTGACTTACACAATTACGGAGCCGAATCTACTCCTCTTTAGGAGTATCCTGCTTTTATGGAGCTAATTTCATTTCGCATTCATATCGCTTGAGGTTTTCGGGTGCTATATAGACACGTGCACCGAATTTCACGCAATTTAATCGTTTTGATTTGTTTGATCATAACATGGACAACATGGCCGTTTTTAGCATGGTGTACATAGAGTCGTAATGTAAGTGAGAGAGCTGGCGCCACTTCTAAGCATTTTCCAGGCCCCGAAGTCCGAGACTTCTGTGTGACGTTGGGTTACTTTTTCGATACATGATCGACTGTTTTCGATACACGGGTACCTTACCTATAGCCATCCGATGTAAACAAAAAAGATAGGAATTACCACGTATTTCACACCGCCATTTTGGATCGAACATGTATCAAAAACCGAAGCTCGGCGCACACCGGGATCGGAACTATTCGAGCAGAACATGGCGCCAGTTTTCTCATTTACATTACGACTCTATGTACTGTATGGTTTTTAGCAGTGACCCCCAGAAAACTGCTCCAGCTACATCATTATCCCTCCGTATCATAGAAATACATATAGTTTCATTTTCGCACAACTGGATGTATTTCTGCCTAACGAAATTATAGACAAGTGGCAAAGATGGGGTGCGCTCCAGAAAGCTGCATATGCATAAGAAACAATGTAAAAGTGGACTTGGTTCTCTTTGGAGAAACGGATAAGCGGGCATTTACATTCTATCAAACGGAACTATGTACCAACCATGAATGCGGCACTCATGAGCCGTGGGCATGTGACAACAGCGTTGTGAATAGGGCTCATAAGTTGATGATTCATGACCGCCACTGCGGCATCTGCCTCGTTGCCGCTGACGTCACTGGCGCTTCATAACTCCCATTCATTCTTATACGGCCCTCGATGAAGGAGCACACCCCTTCTTTTAACGCATGGAAAAAAAAACCTCGTGCGTGGGACCCGAAGTTTAGGTCACATGGATCTCTGAAGTTTTCGGATTGAGCATCTGAACACTTTAAATCTAGCTGTCGAGGTTCGGATTACACATCTGAAGTACTTCGGTTTTCACATCCGAAAAACTTCGGTTCTCACATCCGAAAAACTTCGGTTCTCACACCTGAAGTACTCATTCAGATGCAAGAACTGAAGTTTCAGATGTGATCCGAACCTCGACAGCCAGATCTAAAGTGTTCAGATGCTCAATCTGAAAACTTCAGAGATCCATATGACCTAAACTTCGGGTTCCACGCACGAGGTTTTTTTTCTCCTTGCACTTGTCTCTGATTCCGTTTGGCAGAAATACGTTCAACTTAACAAAGGTCTTTTGGAGAAACATTGCTGATTATGTGTTGCTTGGGGATGTGCAGGTTCCTCAGATGATCACGATCACGTTCAACGGCGCCATCAACGTGGACAACATCGACCTGTACGACGAGATCTTCAACGGTCAGCGTCAGAACCCGAACGGGTGCCAGATCCGCGGAACGTTCTTCATGTCGCACAAGTACTCCAACTACGCCTCCGTCCAGGACCTCCACCGGCGAGGACACGAGATCGCCGTCTTCTCGCTGACGCACAAGGACGACCCCAAGTACTGGACCGGCGGCTCCTACGACGACTGGCTCGCTGAGATGGCTGGCGCCAGGCTCATCATCGAGAGGTTCGCCAACATTTCCGACGGATCCATCATCGGCATGAGAGCCCCATACCTCAGAGTTGGAGGTCAGTTATTTTTACTCTATTTATCCGAAATAACTTTCTCGCGCAGGTCGACTGGTAATTCTAGAGGAGGTCGGGTCCAGAATGAGACTAAGGGAGATCATAGATCAAAAAAAGAGCATTGTTCAAAAGAAATATGCTGGCCAGGTTGGCCTAGCGGTCAGCGCGTCTGACTCTAAGCCAATTGGTCCCGGGTTTGAATCCCGGTAGTGGCGACAAATTTTCACGGATCTGACGAGTGGATCTCCAGAAACAGATTCTACTCGGCCCTTACCCTGAAAATTTGAAAGCCGGAGCATGCATGAATGAGGATGTGCAAAAATGTCCCTGATGTCTACTGACAATAAAATAATCTCTATGCTAAAACTCATGTCTATAGATGGCTGTAAATTACTAAGTTTCTAAATAAACAGGAATAAAAGCCAAATAGACTGTCAAAAACAAATTCTAAAAAAAACCATTATGACGTAACTACCGGAATTCATTTTGCAATTAGAAATTAAAGATTCTGGCTTAAGTGTAAAAACACTATTGTGCATAAGGAGACTAAATGGATGTATTTTTTCTATCAAACGGAACTATGTGCATTAAGACATGAGCCCTGAGACCTGTAAGAATACATGCATAACAGGGCTCACGTCATAATGCACATAGTTCCGTTTGATAGAAATGCGTCCAAATGTACATACAGTTTTTCTACACCGAGCCAGAAATTGTAGGTCAGAACTGCAAAATGTAGAATAGTATGTACAAAAAATGGCGGTGGAAAGGTCGCCAAAAAGGTTCTTGATATATGATATTCATTACAATCTCTTGAGTGAGACGAGCTCTTAAAATCGAACTTTCTATGATATTTCTTCAATGCGTCAGTATCCATTGGTAAATCATTGCTCAAAAACACACGTCTTTTAACCTCTTTGTCCCGATTTCCGGTTGCAGGTAACAAGCAATTCGAGATGATGGCCGACCAATTCTTCGTCTACGACGCCTCGATCACGGCCCCGCTGAACCGAGTGCCGATCTGGCCGTACACGCTCTACTTCCGGATGCCGCACAAGTGCAACGGTAACGCCCAGAACTGCCCCTCGCGGTCGCACCCCGTCTGGGAGATGGTCATGAACGAGCTGGACCGGCGGGACGACCCCACGTTCGACGAGTCCCTTCCCGGGTGTCACATGGTCGACTCCTGCTCCAACATCCAGACCGGCGAGCAGTTCGGCCGCCTCCTCCGACACAACTTCAACCGCCACTTCACGACCAACCGCGCCCCGCTGGGTCTCCACTTCCACGCCTCCTGGCTCAAGAGCAAGAAGGAGTTCAAGGACGAGCTCATCAAGTTCATCGAGGAGATGAACGAGAAGAACGATGTCTACTTCGTCACCATGCTCCAGGTAACTCCCACGACACGGAATCACACCAATTAATGAGGCATCTGGGGGGTCCCAAAAGTACCGGGACTGGTTTTGTAACTTCAAAAGTAAGATAGATACAGACATGATCTTGGTTTCATTTTAAAGATCAACTCAATACCTATCGGTTAAAACCAAGATCAGCTCAATCGGATAAAAATTGACTGAGTTATGGCACTTTGAAATCAATGAGGAAAGTTTACCCCAACGGTTTTTTTAGGAAGATTTTTCGCTATGTAGAACCAAAATCGGCAATCTTCATTCTACCGTGCTGATGAAAAAGCTGCCGTATGAGCTTTCGGTCGTTGCTAAGTATCCTTTGATAAAACAAGAATTTCCTGGTAAACATATGAATATTTGCCTTTCAATTTTTAGATAATTTTGTTCGCAATTTCAACTAAAGTTCCTATAAGTTTCATAGAAAAATATTCATGACATTCATCAAAAATGAACAATTTATCGGAACAAATGTGGCAACTTTCGAATGTTCATATGGCGATGAACGCCCGATTTGTGATGTTTGCAACATCACAAATCGGGTGATGAGGTTTCGTGGTTCAATCATAAATATTTTAATCGCATTTTGCAATAGGGAACTACAATTTCTAGCGCTTACATAAAAACATATATCTGAAAAAAAAAACCAATGGCACATATAACGGCACCAATGGCGTATAATGTTTATAAAATGAGCCGGTAATTGTGATTCCCATTTATAAAACATCTTCCAATTGTTTTCTTTGATCCATGTCTCTCGTTGGGTCGAGTTCGCCTTCAATTAACGTGAAGGCAATATGAGCGACTTGGAAGCACGAATAGTTGCGCGTAGTAGTTTGCCGCTTCTGGATAGATCTGGCAAGGAACACATGAAAAATATCATACCTTTTTTACTCTCACTTACCCCTCGGGTGTTACACGATTTCACTTGATTGTTGTTTTTGATGATGCCAATTTATTTTTCTTTTCAAATTTTAATTTATTTTGTTATTCAACACAAGTCCATAGTCTAAGGGTCATACAAAGCACGGGTAGTTCTGCTAATACAAATCTAATTTACAAAAATTCGCCTAGCAGACTGCACTGAAAAAAATTGTATGCTCTTTTAGCACCTAGGATGTCAAAAATGTGTCTGGTGATCCTCTGATGCTGCCTTCATTGCCCACGCAGTTGAATTAGCATTCTTAGGATGTAAAGTTAACTGCGAGGGCAGTAAAGGCAGCATATCACACCCTGTTCAAAAGTTGGGCCGCACTTTGTAATAAATGACCACTGTTTCTAGATCACTTCAGAAACAACGCATGAGCCATAGGTTTTCATAAGTAGATTGGTTTTTCTAGGAATGAGCAAGCAATAGTAGTATCTTATTGCAAAATGAAGTCAAATGCTTCACCTTACAAAACAAATCTATTGTCGATAACAAAATATCTCAGTCTGGCACTTTTTATTTATGGAAAAACGCGGTAAAAGCCTTTAGAAGTGGCCAATTTTTTTTTTTTGTCAAAATACGAATTTTTAATAAGATCTGTGAATATTTGCTTCAATTCTCAAGAGAGTATTAATGAGTCAGCTCTATATCATCTGAGAATTTCAAAAGAAAATAATCATAACTCTCCTCAATTATAACATTTTACAGGAGGAAATTTGGCAACTCTTGAATGTTCATACGGCGCACAGTGGAACGAGTCTTTGGAAGAAATCGGACAGGAAATGTTTTAAAAAAATTGACAAATTTTATGTTTATCTCGTTACAATTTTAATTTTTAGGAGTGCTACTTATATAAAATTTTACGAGAAAACCAATGAAACCACTTTTAAAACATAAAAATGTCCTATTAATGAAGATACCCGCTTTTAAAGGTTTTAAATAATGTCCGACCTCTCTGATTGACTCGATCCACTGTGCTGCGTTTTTCCTTATTAGCACGGCAGAGCAAGCAGGCGTCAGGAATTCAGCTACTGATAAAAAAATTTCATTTTCAGGTTATCCAGTGGATGCAGAACCCGACTGAAGTGAGTTCCTTGAGAGATTTCCAGGAATGGAAGGAGAAATGTGACGTGAAGGGACAGCCCTACTGCTCCCTGCCCAACCCTTGCCCGCTGACGACGAGAGAGCTTCCAGGAGAGACGATCCGTCTTTTCACGTGCATGGAGTGTCCCAACAACTACCCTTGGATCCTCGACCCAACCGGGGACGGCTTCTCCGCAAAATGAAGAAAATAATATTCCCAAGCTGGAAATCCACCCCGTGTACAGTGTTCGAAAGCATTCTCACCCGCCCCTCACGAGCTATGCACTCTCCTCATCGTTCCCTCCGAAGGGGTTGAAAAAAAAATGAGTCGCTGAATCACGCCAGGGGGTGAATGCTGGTCTATGAAATACCTACCTGGAAAATACTTGTAGGCGTGCGGAATTAGAGATGAAGGATATGATTGGACTTCATTTTGCAACAAAGAACTACAATTTCTGGCTCATACTGGAAAAAAAAACCACATTGAATCTAGAGTCCAGACTCTTAAAAACATCGACAAGAAAAAATACTCTTGATTCAATCGGATTTTTGCTTAAATCAAAACGGAGCCTCTTAATTTGAGCGTATTTCCTTTTGATTTAAGCAAAAATCTGATTGAATCAAGAGTATTTTTTCTTGTCGATGTTTTCAAGAGTCTGGACTCTAGATCCAATGTGTGTTTTTTTTTCAAGTGCACAGATAAAGACACCTATCTGCATAGAAAGACTAATGGCTTGTATGCCGTTTCTAAAATTAGCCAGATAGTATGTGGTTCCTAATTGCAAGGTGTGGTCCAAATATGGATCCTTCGTCGTGTGAGACCAGTGGTCAACCGTATACTTATTTTCTTTTATCTATTTTTCCTCTACAATGTCCATTGTTGCCCCTTTTTTAAACCCTGAAAAGGCTCATCACTAAAACATCTTGCTAATGGTGTCTAAATCGAAACTTGAATTCGCTTGACCGAGCTGCGTATGAATAAGACAAAAATGGAATCAAATTCCTATATTATGAAAACTATCAACTGAATTATTCATATTCGAGTACGATTTTTTGGTAATAATAATCTGGGGAGGGGTCTGAAACTGCATTCCACCATGATGAACAGTTAACCATATTAAATCGTGTTTTTGAAGCGCAGCTGCATACCATGTGCAACTGCAATTAAAGTTACCCCTCCCGGTGTATTCTTCTTTCCTCCTCTACGTCAGATTGTTTGTATTTAAGACACCATTTGATCGAGGAGTATGCATTGAATATTCCGATGGTGTGATCTTCGAACCCTCTGAGCAAAAAACCAATCAAAATTGTTGAACAACAAAACAGAAAATAACTACGGAGAAGCTATTTTCACTTATTTCGCTTGGAGGTATGTGACGAATTTCGGAGGCTTGCCGCAAATATTCTTCATGAGAAAAAATTACTCTCTCAAGGTTAAGTCTTCGCTCTAGGTTTAATGACGAATGAATGTACACTCTTCAGGCGTTTCGGAGAGAGATTTAGAGCGGCATTTGGAATTCACCTTAATGTGGTCTCCCACGGCACAGCCCTAACCGCCAGGCATCATGAATCTTTGTTAAACTTGATAAAGTACCTATTTGTTAGTTTAATCGTTATTTATTTATTGTTACGAGTTTATCTTTATTCCCCGAGAAAGGAAAATCTATTTAAATTTGTTTCTGTTTTTCTCTCAATTATGATTTCTTGGAATTTATCCTCTAACTTATCCCCTCCATGAAAACTTGGAACTTTATTTTTCTTTTTTCTCTGTTCACCTTGTCCTCGTTTTCATTTCTTCGCCTTTAATTCAACTTTACAAGTTTTGGTTTAAGTAACTATAAATTGTGTGACTGTAAATAAATGCAAATAGGTTAAGTTAGTAATGTATGAAATTTCCAATGTGATATTAATGAATATAAGTTCACCATAAAGGTAACTTCATTCAAAATTTAACATTAAAGGTGCTTCATCACCTCATTTCTTGTTAATAACGTCGTAATGCGTTACTGACACAATAATGTTAAAATATGAGGCTATTTTAAAGATATCGTTGAGATAAAACTCAAAGACAGAATTACATAATTTGATTTGCTGTTTTTTACGAAATAAAAAAAATGGGAAAGGTATGTGTATCTTTACCCTTCAAATTTTCGTTTTTTGAGTTCGCACCTACTCTTTCACTCTGTTCAGACAATAAAATGCAAATTTTGAAAATTAGAAATTGTAAATTAATGTTTAATAACTAGAATTGTATTATGAGAAGACACGTGAAGAAATTTAAGTAATTAAAACTAGGAATTACGAAAGTAATTTGCCGGGATTTTGCAATCAAGTTTACAAAACTCTTCTCAGTTTTGTCGACATCAGAGAAGTTCAAAACTTTAAAATGTAAAAAAAAAGTGTCAGTGGTTCATTTGACATGCATGAGTTTATAGCTCTTTACAATATTTTATGTGTAAATTCTTACTCACTCAAAAATGTTTTTTGTAAGTACCATTCACTTTAAGCTTAGATTTAGATCATCAATTGAAAATAAAATTTTATATAAAATTACTTCGCCTTTTAATGTTAATATTTCTCTAACCTTCATTAAATGTCAACAATAACATTGTAGATAATTTAATCGACTATTATTGCTATTAATTTTCTTAAAAACTAATATATGGTGACATTTGATTCACCATAAAATAAACGCCCCTTAATATTTAGAAATGTCCCGGATTTTTAAATGAGGCGAGAATTTTAAAATTTTGCCATCTTTCAGCCCGAATATTTTTTCAGCAAATGATACACAAAAATGAAACAATAGTCCTAAATGAAAACAAGTTGGTTTTTGCAATCGCTAGCGATAGCAATATTCGTCATGGGAACTTTTGCTTCTGGGATATGAAAATTTTAAGGTACAGTTCGTTTGTAGTATCTTCAGAATTGAAGGGGCTATGTAATTTTGTGTCGACATCTCTTTTTTAACATTTTTAATTTTTTTTCTTTGCATACAAGAAAGCTGTTATTTACCAATTAT